>OX451739.1:1385766970-1386057755 GCA_948472305.1 Vicia faba
AAGAAAAATAAATCTAATAAAATACCAAATAAATGATATAAGGCGTGTGGACTTTTGTTTTGATCAGATTTGAAGCCCAAAAAGGTCATGACAACTTGGCAAAATCGTGTAAGCATGATTGGCATAAGATTGGCCTAAAAAGGAAAGTTTTCATGAAAAATTCCAATCAAATATTTATCTTACTTTTGTTGAACTAATCTTCTCTCTATAAATACCCAACATATTCAGACATCAAAGAAACGAAAAGTTGTCTAAAGAGTAAACCCTAAAAACTTTAAATTTTCAAGAAACTAGGGCACGACCAAACCCTTGTCTCTAGCCATTTTCAATTTATTCCAAGCATCGCACTAGCCTCCTAAAAATCCCATGAGCTCATCCTAACCATTACTGAAGCTTGAAGCATCCCAGAACGTGCCAACCAAGTTGCACCGGTTTGGTAACTTTCTCAAATCTCAAACTTTTTATTCATGCATTGTTGATTGATTGATGCACTCATACATGTCCATAATGATGTTTAGAATGTTTTAGAACCATTTTTTGTAAGGTTTGATGCAGGTATGAAGATTTTCCATTGTTAGGGAAAAGCTTCATTTGAGATTCGTATCTACAGATACAGGCATTTTCAGGCCAAACTATCACCATCATTGAACTCGCAACATGCTAATTAGTGGATCTAGGTTATTGAATCTTTCGTTTTCATCCATTTTTGCAGGTTTTCGAAAAGCTCCTCACCAGAGAAGATGAGGCTGACCGCCGTACATGGTGGTCTGACTTCTCCAGACAGTGGTCAAGGCTTAGGTGGCATTCTCTCTCTCTAATTGGTTCATTCAAAATTCTGAGGCCCCACTAACACGCGTGTGTCTAATTATATTTCTGATTTTTTGAATTAAGTTAATTATATATTAAATGATAGTGGTGTTATGAACGCGAAACAACAATTGGCCTGGTAGTGAGTGATACATTTTGCATAGCAAAGGGCATGGGTTCGAACCCAGTTTGTGTCAATTTCTTTTGTTTTTTTTTTGGATAACGTGCATGTTTACAATATCAGGGTGTAGTGGATGAAGGGCATACCTTTAAGATCCAGGGCGTGGGTTTAACTCCCACCCCATGCATTTGGGTTTTTTCATATTTTTTACTAACCCTATTTTCATTCTATTTTCTGAAGTAACTATTTTCTAATAAACCATTAACCTTAAACTTTTTTCAAAATCCTAACAAATTAGGATTAATTTTTTTTCTAGTTAGTAAATAATTTTTTGACATATTTTTTATTTACTAATTTGTTAATTAATTAACTTTTTCTCAATATTAAAATTAATTATAAATAATTAGGTTTTAATTACTATTTATTAACTTAAATTATTTTCTATAAAAAACACCAAAAACATTATTTTAGAACTTTAGGTCTTTAAACATTTCCCTAACATTTTTTATTTCTTTTTGCTATTTAAATTCTTAGAACCATTGTATAGGTCGCAACTATCGATTTAATAGCGTAGATTTATCTTTTCTCGCATCTTTTCTTATTATGTAAATACTCCCGGATGTAATAGCTTAGGTTTAATTTCCGCACTTTACACTTCGTATATTATATTTCTAATTGTTAGTAATTATGGTTTATATGGCAAGACTAAAAGCAATCTAGAAAACCCTAATATTTAAGATGAAATAACTGAATTAACACACTCTTCACACTTGCACCTCTAGGGTAACCTCTCTTGTTGCCTTATGAATATTTGGTCATGTCCCTCGAAAGTGGGGATACTTTAACAAAAGACCCTCGATTTAACAATATTATCATGGTCCCGTTCAAATAATGATAATAGTCCCTCGATGACCCTCTGAGACGCCTACAAAATAATGATAGTCCCTCCGATACAATTTCTAAAGTATCCTTACATGTTGCCTTCTATGAACATACGATGACCCTACGCTAGTCCATTCACATCCAATAGATAGGGCTACCTACCAACTAATTGTATGGATAGTACTATCTCCAAAGGAGAAGGAAAATAACAAGAAAGACCTTATTAGTGGATAAGACTCCTAGTTGCTTTCTCACAACATGTTCAAACATCACATTTTCAAAACAAAAAATATTTTTAAAAACACTTTGTATACATTCTTGAGGACTGATACAAGAATTATTACAAAGTTAGCCTTACATTGGCATTTCAAAATATTTTCAAACAAATCACACACACAAAGGAAGTTTTCTTGAAGTGAGCTAAGAAATTAAGAGCCCGTAGATAACTACGGAATAAAAGGGTGCTAACACCTCCCCTTTTCATAACTTATCCCCCGAAATCAAAATCTATCAAATGTCTCCCACCGTAACTCTTGCTAACCGCAACATTTGCGATAAAACCAAAAATTCAGCTCTCCCACCGTGTTACAGAACTGGCGACTCTGCTGGGGACTTACTTAAAAGAGATTGGTTTCCTTAGAATTTAGATCACCTTTACTAGCTTTTATTCATTTGATTTGTTTGCTTTACTTTAAGGGTTCGTGCTTTTGTGTTATTCCTTGTAAGATCCTACACCCAGATCTAGTGATTCCTTAGGTAAGTAAAAATAGATCATAAAAATTGTACGGCATAAATCGATATGGTTAACATCATAGCTACAGTTAGTGTGATACTTTGGTTTGTCCTGATGTTCTTTCAGTCAGTCATGGATAACATTAGGCTTCCATGTGGTTTCGTTAACACTAACTTACTTTCAGAACCTTAATTGACCCATCTTGGCCATTAGGAAGTAGTGAGATAGCCGACTTTAGTGTAGTCCAAAGTTGGTTGATACTCGAGGCTACGCTCATTGAGATTCAACTTTCAGAATGTTTTGGTGGCAAGTCGGTTTCCGTGCTAAAATAAAGCATGCGAGAAAGATTCGTGATATGAGATCCTTAGAACTCGATTACTATTTTAGGATAGGTTGAGCCAACTTAACTTCAATGGGGAAGGATATTTACCTATGGACTTCATGCAAGCCTTAAACCTAAGGCTCTTGTATGACTTGTTTATGTTTGCTACTTATTTAACATGAACATAACATCATATCATCATAACATAACATTTTCACTAACCATTTCAAGAACCTAGGGATTTATCTTTGTTTCTTTTTGCAGGTTATGGCCTCCGCTCGTAGAAATACTATGTAGATCAGCTTTGTGGGGATACCTTCTAAGCTTAAGGAGTTAGACTCAAAGGTTCCTGAAAACTTTTAATTCACCAAGAGACATGGTTATCTACTCAGTTTGGTTACCTCAGATTTTGAAGAAGACATGATGAGTGTTCTGTTCTAGTTCTTTGATCCTAAGCATCGCTATTTTACCTTCCCAGATTATCAGTTGGTACCCACAATGGAAGTTTTCTAAGCTACTTAGAGTACCTATTCTTGATCAGACACCATTCACCGGTTTAGAGAAAGTTCCAAAGCCTGAAGTTATTGTAGCAGCCTTACATCTGAAACGGTCAGACATTGTGTCTAATTGGGAAATGAGAAATGGAGTTAAAGGTCTTGATAAATTTCTGATAGAGAAGGCTCATTTGTTCCTAGATACCATGAGTTTTCATGCTTTTGAGGCGATCTTGGCTCTATTGATCTATGGTTTGGTACTATTCCCTAATCCAGATCAAGACATAGATGTGAACACCATCAAAATGTTTCTTACTCATAATCATGTGCCTACTTTGCTTGGAGATATTTTTAACTCTCTTCACACTCGTACTCTCCTGTGTTGCATATCTTTACTATCCAGGTTGTTTATTTTGCACCTTCCCCGTTCAGTGATGAAGAATGAACAAGGTTTGAGGTGGTCTTGAAGGATGATGTGGCTCTCTCATTCAGATATCTATTAGCGTTCCCGATCTCAGGAGGATATCACTATTATTGACCTCTGTGGGGAATTACCTAATGTGCCACTCCTTGGCATAAGGGGATGTATTACTTACAACCCTTCTCTAGCCCTACACCAATTTGGTTATGCTCGAAGAGACGGTCCTCATGATATGCTTATCAACAGTATTGTATTCAATTACGAGAATGAACCTCAAGGTTACCGTCAAAAGTTTATATGAGCTTGGGGCATGGTGAATAAGATTGATAGCAAGACTTTGGGACACAAAAACTCCATTCCTTTGGATCCCTACCTCATATGGGTGTGATCTCGTGCTCAGAACCTCATAATTCCATATCCTATTGTCCTACCAGTAATTGTGGAGCCTAAGGTTAAATGAGATATTCCTCATACCATTTTTCATCCACATATGCCTACTGACCTTGAAGAGCTATAGAAGTCTTAGATTCAGTTGAAAGAAGAAAGGGACACTTTTGAGACTCAGTTTTATGCTAGTGAGAAGAAAGTGATGGAACTGGAAAAACGACTTCACGAAGAGCAGTGCCTTAATGCATATCTCAACATAAAGAGGAACGTCCATGGGAGACTTGAGTCATAAGTTTCTTCCTTGTAACCCTTTTTGTTTTCATTGTAAGCATAAAAGATAGTTATAATTTGAAATTACTAATAAGAGTCTTTTTTTTATGTTCCCTTTTGATTAACAAATTTAAATCCCACGAGATCCTTGAAAATATTGCATATGCATCTACATGACATACATATAATTTCATAACAGTTTTCTAAGACAGGTTTCTCATCTTCTTGCTGTTTATTTCAGCAAAAATGGCTCTCGAACAGACAGTCAAAGAACTCCAGGCTCAGAATTCTCAGTTCCAAGAGATGTTCATAAATTTAGCCAAGGGGCAAGAAGAATTGAAGGCACTCATCAACTAGAAGAAGAAGGAGAAGAAACTAATCGACATCCTTAACATGGGGAGAAAAATTAGAGGTCCAATCAAACGAGCTCAAGATCTTGATATCCCATTGGACGAAGATGATGAACGGGATGAAGACGGTAAGAGTGTTAAAACTGAAAAAAGAAATCATGGTTCTGACAAATGTTCTGATGAAGAGGAAGAGGATTATTTGTATGGACAATATCTCCCTGCTGGTGAGAAGGATAAGCTGCTAGAAGAGCGTCTGAAAGCTATGGAGATCCAAGTGGTGCCTAGGTTGAACTTTGAAGAACTAGTTTTATCCTAAGGAGTCGTCATTCCTCTTAAGTTTTAAACTCCTACCTTTTATAAGTATGATGGCATTTCTTTCCTGAAGCTGGATTTGATATCATATGTTCGAAAAATTCAACCACACACTAGTGATAAGAAATTGTGATTGCATTTCTTTCAAGAAAGTCTATCTGGAACACAATTGGAACGGTATTATCAACTTGAAGATACCAATATCCATACCTGGGAAGATTTGGCTGCAACGTTCTATAGACAATATCAAAATAATTCTGATTTGGCACCAACCTGCATACAGCTATAGAGTATGTCCATGGGTTCTGAGGAAGGCTTTAAAGAGTACGCACATAAATGGAGAGATCTTGCAGGCAGAGCTTAACCTCCTTTGGCTGATATGGAATTGGTTGATATGTTCATGAGTATGCTAACAAGTCATTTCTATAATCACCTACTTGGAAGTTCTTCAGCCGATTTCATTGAACTGATTTTGATAGGGGAACATGTTGAGAATGGAATCAAAGTGGTAAAATTTAGGTGGATACATCTTCGAATACTACGAAGAAGTCATACAATGGTAAGAGATAATCCAATGATGTGTACGGCCAGAAGGGTCGTAATAAGAGTGACCGCAACCAATCTGTGGGGGCAGTTCTGATCACTAATCCTGCATAAATACAACGACAACAAGGTAATCAGTGTTGGTAGGAGGCACCCAAGAGACAATTCTCCAAAATCAAGATGTCATTGTCTCAAGCATTGCAACATATGTTAAAGGCATATCTAATTACATTAAAAGATCCACCTCAAAATCCCAATACTTCGTCTCCCTATTACAATCCTAATGGAAGGTGTGCCTATCATTCCAACAGTCCTGGACATGACACTAACAACTATTGGGCATTGAAAAATAAGATGAAGATATGATTGACTCTAAGGATATTGAATTTGATCCTTCTGAGACTCCTAATGTGATCGCTGCACCTATGCCTAAACATGACAAAGGTGTTAATTGTATTGATGATGTTTCTTATGTTTTTGCTGTGAGTGACTTGACTACTCCTCTGATGATTTCTAAGAAGAAGCTGTTACAAGTCGGTTTATTTTTGGGTTGCATTGAAAACCACCACTAATGTGCGTCCCAATCCAATGGTTGTGTACTGCTGAAAGAAGGTATTCAGCGTTTGATGCATAACCATGTAATTATATTTGAGAAGACTGCTTCCGAGGAGAGATAATGTAAAAGTATGTCTCAAGTCCTAAAGCTTGAAGGTGTTTCTGTGATTACAATTTCCAGTACTCTTGTAAAGATCACTTTTAAGGGTCCTGTGAAGATTACTGCCGAGCCTAGGGTCGCTCCTCTGATTATTACCACATCTGAGCCAATTCCATATTCCTCTGACAAGGATATCCCTTGGAATTATGGAGTTGATGTCTACTACCATGGCGTCAAGAAAGAACCATTGGCTATTGAAGATAAAAATACTGAAGTTCTTGATCCCAATTTTGGCAATATTGCTGGAACTAGTAAGGTTACTAGAAGTGGAAGGGTTTTTCTCCTGAGATCTCTCTGAAGGCTGTTACAACACCAGTGCACATCCCTCTTACTGAATCAACTACTGAGACTCGAGGAAAAGAAGGGATGACTGATCCTGCCCAGACTGAGACACCGGAAGAAGTTACTGTTGAAGATACCTCCAAGCAAGAAATTGGGAGGTGCTTAAAGTTATTCGAAAGAGTGACTATAAGATTGTTGAACAGTTGGGGTAGACCCCCTCCAAAATATATATGCTATCTCTATTGTTGTGCTCTGAAGCCCATGCTCAACTTTGGAAAAGTTTCTGAAATATGCTCATGTACCACAGGAAATCTATGTTGATTAGTTCAAAAATTGTGTTGCTAGCCTGACAACTTATAATGGGATAGGATTTTCTGAAGCTGAACTAACTCCCGCATGAAGGAACCATATTAAGTCCCCTAAATGTCTCTATTGAGTGTAGGGGCACTACCTTATCACATGTGTTAGTGGACAAAGGTTCCTCATTGAATGTATTGCCAAAAGTTTTTTTAGACAAACTTGACCATGAAGGGGTTATGCTAAAACCCAGTGACGTTGTGGCGAGAGCTTCTGATGGTTCAAATAGAATGGTGCATGGAGAGGTTGATCTTCCAATCAAAGTGGGTTCTCAAGTCTTCGACTCTACTTTCTATGTGATGGAAATTTGTCCAGCCTATTCTTGTTTGCTTGGATGCCGTTGGATTCATGGGGCAGGCGCTATTACTTCTACTTTAGACCAAAAGTTTAAGTATCTCGTGAAAGGAAAAATAATTAAAGTTTGTGGCAAAGAAGAATACATGGTAAGTCATTTGAACTCCATTAAGTATGTTGAAATGGATGGTGAATTCCTAGAGACTCCTTTCCAGACCTTTGGAGTTATTCCTCAGATAACCCTTGTTGCTAAAGTTGTCCGTACTGTTCCTAAGGTTACCAAGACGGCTTCACTAAAAGATGCTAAGGTTGTGGTAGAAGAAGGTGGTGGAACTATTTGGGGTCAGCTTCCTAACATTCCTTACAAGTCCAACAAATTTGGTTTGGGTTTAACTTCAGAGGCTCAGAGGGCTGCCCATCGTGCTCGTGCTAATTCAAGGAGACCGCCATTCTGCATCAACAACAATGGAGTTCCCAAAAATCAAGTCAACATTGTGGGAGACGCTGATAGCGACTGTGACATAGACATTTAGATTTTCCCTACTACTGGCAGTGGGCTCAACAATTGGAAGGATGAAGACTTTATACCAATCTCCTTTAGTCAGGAGTAAATGTTATTTTCTGTTTTCTTGCTTTCAAGTTTTTGGTTACGTAATTTAAACAATAACTTTAAGCCTTGTGCCTTACCCGAGGCATAATGGTCCATTTATTAGGGTTGTCATTTTTCATCCACATATTTTCATTTAATAAATCATTGGACGTTTGCATTCAAATTTTACGCTCTTTGTCTTTCTTTTACTTTATTGCTTTCAAAATAGATATGTGTTCTTACACACATCCACATAACAAATTGTAGATCCATATCCACCCTGGGTCCCATTGATAATAATTCTGTTATTGCCAATTATGAATTCGAAAATCCGATCTACAAAGTCGAGGACAAATGTGAGAAAGTTTGTGAAGTACCCGAAGAGCTTGCTAGACTGTTAGATCAGGAAGAAAGAGCCATACAACTGCATGAAGAGCCAGTCGAGGTTGTGAATTTTAGTACTAAAGAGGACAAGAAAGAAATCAAGATAGGTGCCGACCTAGAAGACCATGTCAAAAAGAGATTAATCAAGATATTATGTGACTATGTTGAGATCTTTGTTTGGTCTTATGAAGACATGCCAGGGATTGATACTGACATTGTGGTTCACCGTCTACCGATGAAGAAAGGTTGTCCTCCTCTAAATTAGAAGGTTCGTCGTATGCATTCTGAGATATCTGAAAAGATCAAAGTTGAGGTCATGAAGCAGCTCAATGCAGGTTTCTTAACGGTTATGTACTATCCTCAGTGGGTTGCAAATTTTGTGCTGGTACCTAAGAAGGACGGTGAGGTGCGTATGTGTATAGACTATAGGTATTTGAATAGGGCAATCCCCAAAGATGACTTTCTGCTTCCACATATTGATTTTCTGATTGACAACACCGCTAAGCAAAAAGTATTTTCCTCCATGGATGGTTTCTCTAGTTATAATCAAATCAAGATGGCATCTGAAGACACGGAGAAGACTACTTTTGTCACACAGTAGGGCACTTTCAGTTACAGAGTTATGCCTTTTGGTTTGAAGAACTTTGGTGGAACATATCAGCATGCAATGGTAGCCTTGTTCGATGACATGGTCCATCATGAGATAAAGGATTACGTTGACGACATGATAGCTAGGTCTCAGACTGAAGAAGAGCATCTCGATCACCTGCACTAGATGTTTGAGAGATTGAAGAAATATAAGTTAGGGTTGAATCCAAACAAGTGCACCTTTGGGGTAAGATCCAGTAACCTCCTAGGTTTCGTCGTCAGTGGTAAAGGTATTGAAGTTGATCCTGCCAAGGTTAAAGCCATTCAAGAAATTCCAGCTCCCCATACTAAGAAGGAAGTCAGAGGTTTCTTGGGATGATTGAACTACATTGCCAGATTTATTTCCCATTTAACCGCTACTTGTGAGAAAATCTTCAAGTTACTAAGGAAATATCAAGTAGTGAAGTGGAATGATGATTGTCAGATAGCCTTCGATAAAATCAAGGAGTACCTCCAGGAACCTCCAATTCTGATGCCACCGGTTGAAGGAAGACCTCTGATCATGTACTTAAATGTATTAGAGAACTCAACAGGGTATGTGTTGAGGCAATATGACGAGTCTGGCTAAAAAGAGTATGCAATATACTACCTTAGCAAAAAATTTACCAACTGTGAAACAAGATACTCACTGCTCGAGAAAACTTGTTATGCTTTGGCATGGGTTGCTCGCCGACTAAGATAGTATATGTTGACTCATACTACTTTGTTGATCTCTAAGATGGATCCCATAAAATACATATTCGAAAAACCCGCTCTCTCCGGAAGAATGGAAAGATGGAAAATGGTCTTGACAGAACACGATATTCAATACACTACTCAGAAGGAAATCAAAAGAAGTGTATTGGCATATAATTTGGCCCATCATGCTGTAGATGACTATTAGTCTATGAATTTCGAGTTCCCCAATGAGAATATCATGTTAGTTATTGATTATAAAGAACTTGGACCATATGAAGGACCTAAACCCAGATCCCGATGGACTATGGTTTTTGGTGGAGCTTCCAACGCACTTGGTAATGGAGTTGGTGATGTAATTGTCTCTCCTAAGGGTTGCCACATGCCCTTCACTTCCAGATTATATTTTGACTATACCAACAATATGGCTGAGTACAAAGCATGCATCATGGGTATCAAAGGAGAATAGGACACGAAGCATCAAAATCTCATTCCTTATCGAGAGCATGTGTTGAGATTAATTATGTACTTTGAAGAAATCACTTTTGAACACATTCCGCGACAAGAGAATCAATTGGCAGACGCACTAGCAACCATGTCATCTATGTTCAAATTCAGATGGGATAATGAAGCTCCTCAAATTACTATTGAGAGACTATACGAACCGGAGTATTGCTACAAAGTTGATACTGATGGAGTAGAGGAAAAGACTTAGTACCACGAAGTAAAAACATACCTCGAAACTCAAGAATATCCTGAAGGATAATCTATCAATGATAAGAAATTTCTAAGGAGGTTCTCTATCAAGTTCTTTCTGATTAACAAAATCTTGTAGAAGCGCAACCACGATTCAACTTTGCTTTGTTGTGTAGACAAGAAAGAATCCGAGAAAATTATGGAAGATATGCACAAAGGTGTCTTTGATACTCACTCCAGTGGACATACAATGGCTAAGAAGATTTTGAGAGAGGGTTATTGTTGGTCTATCAAGGAAACCGATTGCCATCATTATTCCAGAACTTGCCACAAATTCCAGATTTATGCTGACAAAGTACATGTGCCTCTGATTCCTTTGAATGTCTTGACTTCCCCTTGGTCGTTTTCAATGTGGGGTATTTATATGATTGGAGAGATTAAGCCTACTGCTTCCAATGTGCATAATTTCATCATTGTCTCTATTAATTACTTCATGAAGTGGGTAGAGGCAGCCTCGTTTGCTTCCTTTACCAAGAAGGTTGTGGCTCGGTTCATTAAGTATAACCTTATCTGTCAGTATGGAATCCCTGAAAGGATCATTAAAGATAATGGTACCAATCTTAACAATACTATGATCATCTAACTCTGCATGCAGTTCAAGATTAATCATCTCCATTCTTCTCTGTACCGACCAAAGATGAATGGCACAGTGGAAGTCGCCAACAAGAATACCAAGAAGATCTTGCAGAAAATGACAGTGACATACAAAGATTGGCATGCGATGCTACCATTTTCTCTTCATGGTTACCGCACCTTAGTAAGTACATCAACTGGAGAAACCTTGTTCTCTCTAGTCTACAATATGGAGGTTGTCTTACCTGTTGAAGTCCAGATTCCTTCCATAAGGATTATGAAAGACGCAGGTTTAGATGAAGACGAATGGATTCAGGATCGACTTGACCAGATGAGTTTGGTTGATGAAAAAAGGCTCCCTACTGTTTGTCATGGTCAGATGTATCTGAAATGCATGATGAAGGCCTTTAACAAGAAAGTCAGACAACAAGTGTACCGGGCTGGTGATTTGGTAATAAAGCGCATCATCCTACCACAAGGCAATCCCATGGGCAAATGGACTCCCACATACTAAGGTCCATTTGTGATTAAAAATATATGCTCTAGTGGTGCTATGATACTTACCACCATGAACTATGAAGATTCTCTGCATCCTGTTTACACGAACATAGTCAAAAAATTCTACGCATAAAAGAGACTCACTAGGTTGACAAGCCCAGGAAAAAATAAGGGCATCCCGGCAAACCAAAAAGGTTCGAGCAAAAATTAGGGATATATATATATATATATATAAATTGTACATCCGATAAGTCGAAAACCTGAAAAGGTATCTTGGTCAAAAAAGGATATCCCGATGGACTGAAAACCAAAAAGGGATGTCCAAGCAAAAGTTATGGATTAGAGCGTACGACTATATCTCATTGGATTATCGATCTACTTACAACCAACTTTATCACTAGCGTCAAGTTCAAACGGTACATATCAATTCAATCATCTTATTCTGACATAAAGGGTTGAGATACTTGAAGACATAGCGGCAATATCAGAATTGAAACTCGATGGGATCGTTTCCACATAGTTGTTTTTCTTTGTACCCCTTTTTCAATTTTTACGACAATTTCCTCTTACTATGATTTCCACATAGGATTTATTTCAAAATCAATGCAATTAAATATATTTCAAAATTCAAAATTGTTTTTACTTTGTTTTGTTTGCAAAAACGTCCAATGATTACGTTGAATAAACATATACATTTGAATATGATTACTGTTTACAAAATATATGCATGAAACAGGATTAGCATTTACTAAAGACTCTAGGAGTTGGGATAATGTTTAAGTTATCCACAAATTCCCACAGAGCAATCACCATGGAATTATCCCTACAGAGCTATCTTCACAAGCTCATTCCCAATAGAGATGCATTCCCCAACAAGTCTAACATGCCCTCAGACTGAAATTGGGGCATCTTCCAGCAGTTTACCTCCATATCCCTGATGGATAGCTTGACATGATCATCTTCCCAAATAGTTCCCCTAGCGGATAAGGAAGTTGGATCATTTCCGCAGTGTGCAGTAGAAACTTCCTCAGTGCTGCCTATGAATTTCCAACCCCCATCAGAGATTACTTTCTCCACATAGTCTACATGATCTAATTACCCAACGGAATTTATTTCTCCAATACTATAAATTCCCCGACAAAATTCTCTTTTCCAATCAGATATCAATCAACGTTGTCCTCCACGGAAGAGTTGATACCCATATCTGAGACCTGGTCAGATGGTGCATCAGAGGAATATCCATCTCTTTTATCCCTAATTAGGGTGAATAAGAATCAGATCCTTCAATAAGAAGAACGACGAACAACCGACTCTCCTTGAATGCTTCTATCCTCAAGCAAAAGTCGAAGATCCCCAGCAGAGTCGCCAGTTCTGTAATACGGTGGGAGAACTGACCTTTTTGTTTTATCGCAAATGCTGCGGTTAGCAAGAGTCGCCACCGGATTTTCTTTTATCCAATATTTAAGAGAGGTGAAAAGAACAAGAAAGACCTTTGATAGATTTTGAGTTTCGGGGGGGTAAGTTATGAAAAGGGAAGGTGATAGCACTCTTTTCATCTGTAGTTATGTACGGACTCTTAATTGCTTAGCTCACTTCAACAAAACTTGCTTTGGGTGTGTGATTTGTTTGAAAATATTTCAAAATTCCAATATAAGGCTAACTTTGTATACATTCTTAAGGACTAATACAAGAATTATTACAAAGTTAGCCTTAAATTGGCATTTCAAAATATTTTCAAACAAATCACACACACAAAGCAAGTTTTCTTGAAGTGAGCTAAGCAATTAAGAGTCCATAGATGGCTATGGATGAAAAGGGTGCTAACACCTTCCCTTTTCATAACTTACCCCCCGAACTCAAAATCTATCAAAGTTCTTTTCACCTTTCCTAAATATTGGATAAAAGAAAAGTCGGTGGCGACTCTTGCTAACCATAACATTTATGCTAAAACCAAAAGGTCAGTTCTCCCACCGTATTATAATATGATGAAATAAGGCAGTAAACTCCTTCCCTGAGTTTTAACCACTGCTTGGTTAATCAATATTGAACTTGACCTTTGAGAAGGTAACCAAAACTGTTAAAATCAATTTACCCCAAAAGAGATATCTTTAGTGCAGGTATGTGCATGTAGCATGAGTAAGTTGATGTCTAGCAAAATGTTAAAACATTTAGATTGACATCATTGACTCAACTTTCCTTTTGATAAAACAACATTTTGTCACTTGAATTTTTTTCTTTGATGATTCTAGCTAAAAAACCCAATAGTTCTAATAATTTTTCCTCTAGAAGAAACCTCCTTCAACAGAACTGAACTATCCTTACATACTTGATCTTCAATATCAAGTTTTAGGATTAATAGAGTCACTTCACCTTGTAAGTTATTGATGGTAGACAATCCTTCATTCTCTTAACACATAAGATCAGAAATAAATCACCTTCTACTTTCTTCATGGTTGACAACCCTTTTTATTCTAGATATATATATATATATATATATATATATATATATATATATATATATATATATATATATATATATATATATCTTTGAATAAAAACGTCAAGAAGATCACAAGATAATTCTTCAATACATAAATCTTCTTTAGAAATCAATCTTCCAGTCAAACCAAAAATAGAAAACCCATACAGTTGTTCTTGAGATAAGTAGGGAATTATGCTCCACAAAGATCCAAGGTCATCATACTCATGAGAATGCTTTGACATTGATTGTTCTATACTCTAGTTCCAGCCTTTTTATTTTAGCATCAGAGACATGCTGAAGTTAGTATAAATGTTCTTAACATTTGGTCCAGACATCCTGTTCAAACTCTTCAACACCTGATTGGATTGCCTTCCCAAGAACACAACAATAATAAGAAACCCTTCATTAGTCACCAGGGTACAATTTCATGTAAGCTGAAAAATAATACTCTTGTTTTCTTCAATAGCTTGTAATTATCATGTCAAATCTCTTGATTAGAAACTTGAGAAAACTTCTTCTTAATCATCTTCACACCTGAATAATTTTCTTCCAAACACACTTAGATGTGCTTTTATGATTGGACTTGAGAAATTTCCAAGTATCTTTGGCTACAATACAACTGATGCAGAGAACTTACAATTGCATAGAACATGAAGTTGATAATTTCAGAGTGACAAAGAACCAACTCAAACTCTTCCCTTTTATCTCTTCAGAACCAAGAATCTCCTATCCTGATAATTCTTCAAGCTCTACTATCTATTGATAACCAGAATGTTATCACTCCAGTCTTCCACAAAGAACTGTAGTACCTGAAAAATACTCCCTGAAGCTCACCCAATAGACCAGGGTGCCTGCTCTGATATTAATTGAAATTTATATGGTACAGGAAACACATGGTAATAATGATATTCCAACATCAGAACAATGTCAAGATAGATGTTACAACATCCGATTTGACACCCTGAACAGATTTATCAAGTTATAACAAATACTGAAACTTAAATAGCAGAATGATAAACAACACATAGAGTTGTTAACCCAGTTTGGTGCAACATCACCTACATATGGGGGTTACCAAGCTAGAAAGGAAGTCCACTATTAGCAGTATTATTTCAAAGCTAAACTATTCCAATTTACAACTTCTCGCCTAATCACTACCCAATGAAAGTTCTACCTAGGAACCTCCTAAATATGAGAAATCACCATCTCACTTCCTAAATCACCTCAGTGATATCTAACAGTCTCAATCCCAATGAATATATCGAGAATAACTCAACAATAAGATCATACTTTCATTACAATACTTATCCAAGACTCTTGACTAAGAACAATACTTGGATTTACTTAAAAGCTTCATCCAAGAACAATACTCAACTCATTTCCTAAAGGCTTCTGAGTGAGAACATAATTTTGACCACAATTATCCAAAGATACAAGGGTGACTTACACCACACAATACACAAGAGACTCTCAAAACAAATACTATCTTTCTTCCCCTAATTTTACAATTGTTGAAAGAACTAAATACATTAGGTTAGATCTTCTCTTTAAATACACCTCTGCGGTCCATCGGCTTCTAATTCTGCATCTAGAAGTTTCTTGATCCATAAGTTGAGTGATGCACCATTTATACAGCAAAATCTCCTTAAATCTTGGAACAAATAATATAAAGTTTCCTAAATTGTGTCCAGACCCAAGTTAGTAACTAATGTAGAGTTGGAGATATAAAACATGTTCCAGATTAAATCTTCTTAACCTACGAAATTGTTGTACTACAAAATTTAACCTATTCATTTCGACACTATTTGGCTTATATTTCAGTATCATGTGCATGTATATCATTGGTTATATGGGTATGGGATCAAGGTATTTCTTCCAAGCCTCGTCAGTTTACGGAAGGCATTTATTTTGTCAGTTGATGTGTTCCAAACGCTCTTCAGGCTATTTATCAGTCAGTAGTCCATTTATATTTATTCCAAGTCCCTGTGTTCTCCAGCACGTCTTGAACAACAGGGAAAATCAAGTGTTTCGATGAATTCGGGACACTGTGAACCAAAAACAACATTTTTGTTGGTTTGAGCTTAAAAATTTACAACTTTAGATCAGGATATTATTTCGAGTTGATTCCTTAGGCATTGGAACCGAATCAGTATTTTCTTTATTTCATATGTTCAAGCCTATGGCCAATTATGTGGAGAAAGTCTCCAAATAATTTGATTTCCGTGAAGCGGTATTTGAATTCAATGACTGGTTATCTGATTCCCAAGCACTTGGAAATTTGTAACTTTCATTCGATTAAATATTTTAAGTTAATTATTAGAGTATAGATACCATCATGATTTTCTCCACATTTCTCATGTTCGGATCGAAGGCTAACTTTGTGAAGAAAACCTCCGGAAATTTTATTCTTTGAAGACAATGTAATGAATTTAATTGCTGGTCCATTGTTATGCGAGAACTTAAAAATTCATAACATCCTATCAGAATACTATTTTAGAGTGATTCTTGAAGCTTCAAAATCATCTTATCATCTCCTTCTACTTTCATGTTCGGCTCAAAAAGCCAATTCTTTGAGGAGGATCTTCGAATGCGCGTGTACTTTAAAGAGAAACAGTGGGAAAACAATGAAAAAACTGTGATGAACCGTACTTTAAAGAGATAAGAGATATTAAGGGTTTTCCTGGGAGTAGAAAGATATCATTTCATTTGAATAAGAGAAAAGAAGAACAAGAAGAGAAGAGGAGAAAGAGGAAGGAAGAAGAAAAAACCTAGAGTTTGAGTCTTCAAGAGGTAAGGGGGAGAATCCTTATTATTATGGTTGCATATGGTATGTAATGGGTAGTAACATGCTAGGATGATTTGATTTTCAATTTCTAGAATCTTACATGTTAGGGTTTGGGTAAAAATCCATGAAATTGATAAGATTTGATGTGTTGAATGGAATAGAATAAGTACTTTTATGTTAGGATGACGGGTTATTGATAAAATTGACAAGCATGATTACTTGTGGTGATTTATGGTGTTTCTTAGAAGAAGATTTGTGTGAATTCTATATAAAAAATGTAGAAAAATCATATTTTCGAAGTGTGAGTCGACTCAAACTAAAAGGGGGTCGGCGCGAGACAGCCCGCCAGGAAAGGAAGTGTTGTCACGCAGTTTTGCATCGACTCATAGTTCTTTGCATCGACTCATACAACAAGTTTTCTGATAGATTTTGTAACTGTCATAACTTTTGAACCGTAACTCTGTTTTAGGCGCTGTTCGAATCATTAGAAATCTAATGAAATAAAATGTAAGATATAACTAGGTTTGTTGGCATTTTATGATTGGAATAATAGTTTGAATATTATTTGTTATATGTCATGAATGGATGATGAATGGAAATAACATGTTTTAGCATTGTTTGTTATTCGTGATATGTTTGATTGATGAATGTTATATGATTGTATTGTGTTAATGATATATGTGTGTTTGTGCAACGGTGGATAATTAATTTTGATAGATTATTATTATATGAGGTATGATTAAGTTTTGGTGATAATCTTAATTTGCATATAATTGGTTATGTTTACACATGCATGCATAGGGAGATTGAACTCCGGTTGGTTACTTTGATCCTTATGTGGAAATAGAAGCGGTGAATTATATGTTCGTATTGGTTGCTTTGATCCTTGTGTGGAAATAGAAGCGGTGAACTATATGTTTATATTGGTGGGCTTTGGTCTTGTCTGGATCAGAAGCGTGGCTCTGGTTCTAAATATTGAATCGGGAGCAAAGTGAACTTGATGTTCACAATAGTACCACATGCATGAGTCGCATTGAGTTGCATTGGAGTCACATTTGTTGTTATGTGATGTTTTGCTTGGAATGCGTAATGTGTGTGATAATTTGGTTTAACCGTGACTTTGAGGATGATTGCAATGTATGTGATGATTGTGGGAATTATTCTACATGGATATCATTGTCTTGGTACTTGTATTGGTGAAGCCATGTTACATAGATAGTTATATGAAGTGTGATGAATTCTTGGAATGTATGCGTGTTATATACATTGTTTATATTATATATATTCATAATGATGTGAATTCTCACCCTTCTGTTGGAATGACGTTCTATGTGATATCGCGCAGGTACCGAGGATAGCGATGATACTTGCTAGGATTAGTCATAAGAGCTAGATCCTTATTTATCTGTTTTATCCCTAGGTAGTGAGTCATTGCTCTGGTCTATGTAACACGGGGGGTTTTAAACTCATGTTTAATTGAAAATATATTGTTATTTATCTTATTTGAATTATATGTTGAGAGTTTATGTTTGAGTGGCCTCAGTGCCCAAGGATTTTAGATCCATGACTTGTTATGAGGATTTATGATTATAGTATGTGATATAATCCTTATTATTATTATTTGAGTAAATAATTATTCCGCTTTGATTTGCATGATTTTGAAAACATGAAGTTTAAATACGTGTTATGATCATGACCAGTATACATGTTTGAATTTCTTGGATATTTTGTGAATTCAATATGTGACGCCCTCTTTGATATGCATGTTATTTTACTCTGATTATGCTATTTATGTTATGTGGGGTTAGGGGGTGTTACAGTTAGCAATGAGTACTTTGAGTTATAGCTTTCACTTTATGCATGTTTATAATTTAGTGTTCGTTTATGAGTAATTGTGATTGATTTTACTTACTTTCGTTGCATTTCTCGGCTCAATTCATGTTATACGCGCAATGCTGCCAGGATTTCACTCTTATGCTTCCAATGCGCATTTGATTTCCATTTCTTCATGATTTAACATTAATTTGAACCGTGATGATAATGATTGCTTATGATTCCATTGCCTTGTTATTTCTAACATGTTTGTTGACTTATGCAAGGTACTTTGAGATAGTTTTGGATCAGGTAATTATTGCTTGATTATGTGATTGAAAAGCATTCTTGTGACACTAATTTGTGGTTCAAATTCGCATTTGATACACACGTCTTATATTCTCATTCTTTGAGATGGTATTTTGTGTCACTTGTATGGATTGTTATCTTGTGCAGGTACACTGTTTGGTTATACGGACGTGTCCGACACACGTTCCATGTAATCTCAATTTTCATATTTCTTGTCTAGATCATCACCTGGTGAAGGTGTACTATTTAGTATTCAGAGGTGTTTGATACACATTCCATGTTGCGATTTATTTTCATATCAAAACTTTGAGGCATATTCCACGCTGATTTTGTGACTATTTTGTTATTGATGGCAACTGCTCGTGAAGTATTATGGGTTTCTTATGTTATTTCTTAGCATATACAAATTGATATCCGTTTGGTATTATCTCGTGCCTTTTTATCTCACATTCTTTACCGCTTTCTAGATATCATAAGAAGTAGGAAATAAAGAACATACGCTTGAAGTCGTTATTTAAAGACCTGTAGCAGGCATTCCACACTTATTTTCTACTTGTGGTTGTTTTGTGTGTTTACATTTGTGCCAAAGATCTCAAAAAGAGGAACCCCATTCCCATTCCTCATTATTAAGTCCTCATAGAAGGTAAGGCGATCATAGGGTCTGCAATCGACCCCGCCATTTTCATTCCTATGTCACCCTTAGCTCACGTTGTACACTGACACTTTGGAGTGTGCTTACTCTTATATCGAGTCGGTCAAGTGGAAAAGGGATCTGTAATAAATCCCCCACACTTTGTTTTGAGCTCATTTTGGTCAACATTGATGCTCTATGTTTGTTCATATTGTCTTCTATCTCCTACCTCGATTTTCAATATCTTATTTAGGTGCTTAGTCGTTTTGGACATCACTTCTCCCTTTCTATACTTTTTGCCTCTGTAACATGATACCTTGCTTAAGATTAGCTATCATGACCCTTCTGTTCTTTAATGACACGATATCTATGGTTAGTAACATCCTCCATCCTACCTTGATGATGCAATATCTTAGTTAGGCGTGCCATTCCCATATCCTTCATTGATGACATGATATCATGTTTAGGTTTCCCTCTCCTTTCCTACCTTGACAACACAATGTCAATGGTTAAATGTGTGTGTGCTAATTGAGTAAGTGGATACTTCTCAAGTGTTTGTTTTGCTTGCTTTCATGACTTAGTTAAGTGCTCATTTGCTTGCATGATTCTTGTTTTGCATGTGTTAACATGCTCCCTATAGGATTCTTAGTTCTTTCTTGGATAAGATCGAACTAAGTAGAACCTAGGATTTTTATCCATGTATGCCAACATTGGGTAGGTTCTTTTCCTCCTTATCCTGACCTTAGGGCCACTTTTGCATGCCAACATTAGGGGTAGAACTAGATAATTTTCCTTAGTTGTTTTGTTTTTCATATTAAGACTAAAACTCCTTTCCTTTATCAAATTCATAAAACACTTAAACAAAACTTAAATAATTTTTCAAGATAAATATAATACACAATGCATACCATTGTTTCTTTGGACCTTTTTCTT
Organism: Vicia faba; assembly: GCA_948472305.1. NCBI lineage: Eukaryota > Viridiplantae > Streptophyta > Magnoliopsida > Fabales > Fabaceae > Vicia > Vicia faba. Next base: position 1,385,787,336 of record OX451739.1, read on the forward strand.
TTGAAAACCTTTTTGATAAGGGTATGTTGTTTCAAATTCGAGCGAGTTACTAAGTGTGCAATTCAACGAGCATGAGTCTTTGATAAGTTGCAAGGCCAAGCACGAATTTTAATCTTAATCGCAAGGATATGAAATGATATTACTCATATAAAAATGCAACCAACCAAAACTTTATACGGGAACCATGAGTGCCTTGATCCCCATTGCACAATTGATGGTACGTAGACACAAAGGTTCACAACCGTGGCAGGAACGACTAATAAAACCTTTTTTTTTTTGTAAATAATTATTTTCATTCATTCATTCCATGTATAGCCTAGCTTTAGATTTTGGACACACCCTTTATATTAAACAACAAGAATGGTTACCATAGAGTACTACATACGTGTGGGGTACTAATATCTTCCCCTTGCGTAACAGACTCCCTTACCCGATCTCTCGGTCAGTTAATCGTGATTTCACCCTTCAAGTTTACTCTATGGTTACCTTTCCCTTCGTCATGATAAAAAAATTTTGATGGAGACCATTGTTTTCTTTAATGATTTATACAGTTGCTTCAGCTGGCGACTTCACTAGGGACATATCGAACAATTGTTGGTCCATCCCGACATTGATCCTAGCTCTTGTTTTTCTTCTCTTTGGGTGTTTATTTTTATGCTTTCAGTTTATTCATTTGCATTTGTTTATATGAGAATATGTATGCATTTCATTTCACTACTTTCCATATATTGGTGATACTGCTACGTTGGCTCTGTTTCTTGTTGGGTGGGTGTTTGATAACACGAAAAGGTATAGCATTTTCAACCCGATTTACATAGATTGAATTTCCAATTCCTCGTTTATTATGTCACATTTTATCTCTTTTATAGTATTTGCAACATATTTCAGGTACTTAGCTTTTGCAAGGAATAAATGAGAAAAGGAAGAAAAACAATGGAAAAATGAAGTTCAAATGGCATTTTGAAGCATTTCAGCACTTCCTGCACTAGAAGGCGTGCCGCCTGCCACAAGGGTGTTACGACTGGGACAAGTTGGAGTTTTGTGCCCCTCGGCATGTGTCGTATTACGACCGGGACAAATAAGAATTTTGTGCCCCACGTCACACCATATACCATGCTCACCACGATCATATGACAGTTACGATTTTCTCTCCATTTGACGGACTCATCGCATGTTCACAGATTCTTCTCCATGTTGAATTCCTATTTTTCCTCAACTAATGGACCCTCTATATATTGAAGTAGTTACCAAATAGGCGATCTCTCTCGCACCTTGAACAATTGTTACGTAGTCTTACTTTCAATCTCACTTTTTCTACTAGCATTATTTTTGTATTCTGTTTTTGATATTTTACAGTTAGATTTATAGCATTAGTTTTCCAGATTTTGTAGAACTACTTAGGAAATAAAAAACCCACCATCAAAGCAATATTTTCCACATCGGAGAAATACTACAACACTGTTTTGTTTCCAGACTTCCAGAATTTGCTTAGGACTACTTTAATTTAATCAGAGATATTTTTGCTACAAGTCAATCCTGCCGAATTGTGGAGGATACGCATTACTCGGAATTAATCGCTTTGTTATTCACTTTCAGGTTCCTATTTTAATAAGAATAATTTATTTATTTCCTACCATGCATGCGTTGTTGAATTTACGTTTTAATTTTATGTTGTTATGGGATAAAATTATGTCTGGCTAGATTCCCTGATATTGGTATGTAAAACTTAATCGAAAGGATTAGATAATTAAATGGCATTATTATTTTTACAAAAAAACTTTTTTGGTTTTAATTTCCAATTGAATATTTAATTGTTTTTGTACAGAAGTAATAGACAGTCTAAGGTTAAAATCAACAGAGTAGAAGTTTGAGGTTTTAACCAGATAGTGGTTATTAAAACATTAATTTTAAAAAAAGCGGAAGCACTTTAAAGTTAATTAGACCTTATTTGTTTTCAAAAAATACTTTTGAGTTTTAAATGAAACAGCGGAAGCGCTCATTTCGAGCTTAACTAATATGATCTGATTCAATAGAACGGAAGTTTGAGACAAGGGTTTTTAAACAAATAGTTTTCACCAAAACTGTGTTTTAATACTAAAAACAAATGCCAATGACTTATTGAATCCCTTAAGTTGACGAAATACATACCAGTGTCCCATTATTAATTATTAGATTTTAGTTAATTCCCGATTAAACCCAAACACCCAAATTTTATAATTAGCCTTAGCTTTACACAGTGACCCTAAGATAACAGTAGTTTGACCATCATTCCTTGTGGGTTCGATATCTTTTAAAACTACGTGATAGACTGTGCACTTGCAGTCACTACACCCGACAGACCTACAAAGTAGCTATCAAGTTTTTGGCGCCATTGCCAGGGCCTGAATTAGTCAAATAATGTAAATCCCTTGTTATGCAGTATAGACTAAGGAAACCAATTTTATTTCAATTTTAACCATCGATTGTATGCCAAGCACTCACTCTAAAGACGTCGAATTAGAGAAACCAATCGACAAAGTCGAGTGTTTTGTTAGTATAAGACACCGAATTAGAGAGTACCAAGCCAAGTACAATCTTCCCGAAACCAATCTTCCTAAGTTTTCTCTTCCTGACCCCAAAATGGCTGAAGGACCCTAAAATCTCCCTCTGAAGGATTATGCTGCCCCATCACAAGAGGAACCCCACAACAGTATTGCTGCTCCAGCTATCGCACAGAACGTTTTCGAGTTAAAGCCTTTGCTTTTGCAAGCTGTCCAACAAAATCAATTTTCAGGATGTCCTATGGACGATCCAAACCTTCATCTATCTGTGTTTGTGCAGTACGCATACACAGTGAAAGAAAATGGAGTCATCCCTGAAGCAATAAGACTTCGTCTTTTTCCTTTCTCATTAAGAGATAGAGCTAGAGCATGGCTCTAGTCTCTATCATCCAACTCCGTTACAACATGGAACAAATTGAAGAAAGTTTTCCTAGCACGATATTTTTTTCCAAGTAAAACAGTTGTGGTAAGGGCCAATATCAACGGTTTTAAACAAAAGGAAAGCAAATCTCTTTTCAAAGCATGGGAAAGATACAAAGACATGTTGCTACTCTGTCCGTATCACAATCTAGAAGAATGGTTGATCATCCACACCTTTTACAATGGTCTCTTGTACAACACAAGACTAACAAATGATTCAGCTATTAGCGGTGCACTGATGGATAAACCTACCATGATGCCTATCAACTTATCGAAAGTATGGCTCAAAATCATTGTCAATGGGGAAGCTATAGAACCATAATGGAGAAATCTCAAATGAAAGGGGGTATGCACAAAGTTAGTAGCTTAGACCAAGTTAATTATAAGGTAGAAGACCTTACCCAAAAGATAGAAAGCTTTACCACAACTCCGGCAGCCACCGTGGCTGAAGTAACTCCAACCTGTGATCTATGCGGACTTCACGCGCATAACGCACCAGAATGTCAACTTTTAACAGGAGTACCAGTTGATCAAGTAAACTATGCTCAAGGAAACACCTATGGTAATAACTATAACCCTGCTTGGAAGAACCATCCAAACTTCTCATACAAAAGTAATAACTCTTTGTACGCATCAGGGTAAGCTCCCACTAAACCTCCAAGATTTCAGAAATCCACCCAAAACGTCCCAAATATTCCAAATATCCCTAGGAAGTCCAACATCGAAATCATGATAGAAAACTTTGTAGCCAAACAAGCTCAAACTAACAAGGATTAAGCAGTGAACAAATTAAGCAATTGACTAATAAGATTGATGCTCTTGCCACACATAACTAAATGTTAGAAACACAAATTTTCCAAGTGGCTCAACAGCAAGCAGCTACAGCTGGAAATTTTCCTGGACAACCCCAACAAAATCCAAAGGGACATGCTAATGCCATAACACTTCAGAGTGGGAAAGAACTAGGTGGACCAACTGAACCTAGAATCGAGAACCCAACCATGTACCAAAAACGTCAAAAAGGAATTGAGAAAGAAGCTGAACTAAAGGAAGTAGAAAAAGAAAGTGATAGAGAGACCATAGAAAAAGAAGAACCTTATATGCCTCTGCCACCCTATAAACCACCTATTCCATATCCTCAAAGACTTGTCAAGTCTAAAAACATAGGGTTATTTATAAATTCGTTGAACTTCTGAAACAACTTAACATTACCATACCTTTTACAGAAGTTATCACACAAATGCCCTCCTACACTAAATTTATTAAAGAAATCTTATCCAACAAGAAAAATCTTAAGGATAACGAAATTGTACTGCTCACTTCTGAGTGCAGTGCTATAATACAAAACAACATGCCTCATAAACTTAAAGACCCAGGTAGTTTTTCCATACCTTGCGTAATCGGAAAATTTGTCATAGACAAAGAACTATGCGATTTAAGAGCCAGTATTAAACTAATTCCCTTGTCAATTTTCAAGAAACTCAACATGGGAGAACTAAGACCAACAAGAATGTTCGTACAATTAGCAGATCGGTTAGTGAAATTTCCTTTAGGTATGTTAGAAAATGTTCCTGTACTTATAAGACAATTCTATATCCCCACTGAATTCATAATCATAGACATTAAAGAAGACTCCAATATTCCTATCATATTAGGTAGACCATTCCTAGCCACTGCAAGAGCCATAATAGATGTTAAAAATGGAAAACTGACTTTCGAAGTCGGAGAAGAAAAAGTTGAATTCATATTATCTAAACTCCTTATGGCACCAACCATCAATGATTCATGTTGTTTCCAAGATGAAATCGATAAATGCGTGAAAGAATTGGAGAAACAACAAACCACTTATTCAGAAGTATTGAAGATTCCCATACCCCTGATTCTCTATGATGATAATTGGCTCCCTAAAAACCAAGATAAAAATCTGAGTGAATGCCTAGCCCTAACTCTTGACCTTATAACCTATCAAAAAAACCTGCCATAGAACTCAAAACGCTACCGAAGGACCTAAAATATGAAATCCTAGACACAGAACTTTAACGACTAGTTATAGTCAATGCAGACCAAGGACAAATAGAAACTGAAAAATTATTACATGTCCTAAGAAAATACCCAACCGCTTTAGGTTATAACATATCAGATCTAAAAGGAATAAGCCCTTATATCTGCATGCACCGTAATATGCTGGAGGAAGACTGTAAAACCTCTAGGGAACAAAAAAGGAGAATAAATCTGATTATGAGCGATGTAGTGAAAAAGGAAGTACAAAAGCTACTAGAAGCAGGAATCATATACCCAATATCCAACAGTAAATGGGTTAGCCCAGTACATGTTGTACCTAAGAAAGGTGGTGTCACAGTCGTCAGCAACGCTAAAGAAGAATCTGTAGTGCAACGAACTCACATCGGGTGGAGAATGTGCATCGACTATAGAAAGTTAAACAAAGCCACTCGTAAAGATCACTTTCCTTTACCCTTCATTGAAAAAATACTTGAATGACTAGCTAAACACTCTCACTTCTCCTATTTAGATGGTTATTCCAGATTTTTCCAAATTCCTATCCATCCTGACAACCAAGAAAAGACGACTTTCACCCGTCCTTATGATACGTTCGCCTATAGACGAATGCCATTCAGATTAAGCAATTCCCCTGTAACATTCCAGAGATGTATGATGTCCATCTTCTCTGATTTTCTAGATGTCATAATGGAAGTTTTTATGGATGACTTCCCTGTCTGTGGAGAAACTTTTGAAGGATGTTTATCGAACCTTGAAATGGTACTAAAAAGATGAGTGAGTGTCAATCTTGTGTTAAACTGGGAAAAATGCCACTTCATGGTCCGACAAGGAATTGTCTTAGGGAACATAGTATCCGATGAGGGAATTGAATTAGATAAAGCAAAGATCGAAGTTATAGAAAATCTTCAACCACCCAAAACTGTTAGAGAGATAACAAGTTTTCTAGGAAACGCTGGTTTTTATCGATGTTTCATTAAAGATTTCTCTAAAATAACCAAACCTCTAACCGAACTGCTGATGAAGGATGCTGAGCTCATTTTCACCGACAAATTCTTGGACGCGTTTACAACTCTAAAAAAGGCATAAATTTTGGAACCTATTATGCAACCTCCTGATTAGAACGAACCATTCGAGATAATGTGCGATGCCATTGACTATGCTGTAGGCGCACTCCTAGGACAAAGAAAAGATAAAAAGCTTCATGTGATCTACTACGCAAGTAGAACCCTAGATCACGTGCAAACGAATTACGCCACCACTAAAAAAGAATTGTTAGTTGTTGTGATTGCTTTAGATAAATTCCGTTCCTACTTAGTAGGAGCGCGAATAATTATCTATACTTACCACGCTGCAATCCGGTACCTCTTAATTAAGAAAGACGCCAAACCAAGATTACTAAGGTGGATCTTACTTCTATAAGAATTTGATTTAGAAATAAAATACAAGAGAGGATTTGAGAATGTAGTAGCTGACCACCTATCCAGAATAGAAGGCATCAAACCAGATCATGTTCCCATCAATGATGATTTTCCTTATGAATGCCTTGTAGCCCAATTAGAATTAGACAGTATTATAACTGAGTACCCTGTGACTTATAAAGACAAAAACACAAACAAAATTATGGAAGCAATATGCACAAAAACTGTACTACCATGGTACACCGATTTAGTCAACTACTTGGCTTCTAGAGTGCTTCCACCCGATATTTCTTATCAACAAAAGAAGAAATTCTTTCATGAACTTAAATATTATTATTGGGACGAGCCTTTACTTTTCAAAAGATGCGTCGATGGTATTTTCCATTGATGTGTTCCCGAAAATGAAATCAAAAACATAATTTTCCACTGTCATGCTACTCTTTATGGAGGACATGCAAGTACATCAAAGACATGCGCTAAGATATTACAAGCTGACCTCTATTGGCCTAGTCTTTGGAAAGACTTCCATATCACAGTTAAAAATTATGACCAATGCCAACGCACTAGAAACATCTCCAAACGCGACGATATGCCTCAAAAGGGCATTCTAGAAGTTAAAGTATTTGACGTATGGGGAATCGATTTCATGGGACCCTTCCCGTCTTCCTTTGGAAATCACTACATACTAGTTGTTGTCAATTATGTTTTGAAATGGATTGAGGATGTATCCTCTCCAACAAATGACACGCGAGTAGTAGTCAGGCTTTTCAAGAACATGATCTTTCTAAGATTCGGTGTACCGAGACTCTTCATCAGTGACAGTGGCTCCAATTTCATTTCCAAGATCATAGAAAACTTATTAGCGAAGTACGAAGTCCGACATCGTGTCACAACACCTTATCATCCACAAACAAATGGGCAAGTAAAGGTCTCCAACAGATAAATAAAGAAAATCTTAGAAAAAACTGTAGCAACCTCTTGGAAAGATTGGTCATCTAAGTTACATGAAGCTCTATGTGCATATAGGACATCATATAAAACTTCGATTGGAACCACACCATTTAAACTAGTTTACGGGAAATCATGTCATCTACCGGTAGAAATAGAACATAAAGCCTATTGGGCCATTAAAAACCTTAATTTAAATTACACCACTGCGGGTTAGAAAAGAATCTTGGATATCCATGAACTAGAAAACTTAGACTAGACGCTTACAAAAATGATCGAATATATAAAGAGAGAACTAAAAAGTGGCACGATAAATGAATATCTAGAAAAGAATTCAATGAAGGTGATATAGTTCTCCTATTTAATTCTAGACTTAAACTATTTATGGGAAAACATCACTCAAGATGCTATGGTCCCTTCGAAATCACTAAGGTCTTTCAAAATGGAGCGATAAAAATCAAATGAATGAGTAGAGAACATTTCATCGTAAACAGACAGTGTCTAAAACACTATCATAGCATCGATAATAAAGAATTATGAAACCTTTAGGCTAAATACGTTGCCATCCCATTCATTAGACTAGTCACAATGGTATGTCGAGCTTACAACTTTAAACAAAGCGCTTCTTGGGAGACAACCCAACTTTGAGTCATTTCTTTTTGCTTTGCTTATTTTCGCTTTTCTTACTTTTGTTATTATTGATGTTAAACTATGCAGTATTGTTTCTTTAATATTTCCCGCTATTAACTTAATGCTAACTATCAACCTACTTCAGGCTAAGTTTCCGATTAGCTCATTACACTAACCACGACGAATCTGATTGATACAATGGGCATTGTGTTTAGAGGCAGAAATCTACAGAGGAGGTTTGAGTCTATATCTGTTAGGGAAATAGGATTGAGTACCTACCCTGATGAACCAGCTATGATCAGCCTAGGGATTCAAGATAATGTTTTGTTTTTATTAAGCCAAATATGTTGGGAGACATATGCTTTGAGAAGAAAGTTTAACTCTTACCATAGACTAACCTTAGAGTTTTTAAGCTCCCTTGTCTACAAATCTGACCATTGTCTAGGATTCAACAGAGGACTGATTAGATTTATACTATTTGGTATATAGTACACCTTCACCTATAGAGAGATGGCAGAGCTATTAGGATTCCCACACAACCTAGATGCATTTACCGTAATCCAAGAAGAGCTTTTTAATGTAGGTGAACTACATTATTTATGGGGGGGACATTATAGGCATAAGTAACCCTGAGCCTAAGGACATGCACTCGGAAAACATATGTTGTACCCAAAAAATTTCCCTCACATTTTACTCAAGACATGCTCATTGAGGTCTTCAATTGCTCAAGGTTGACCAAGAATTGGCCAGACAAACTCTCTTCCTAAGTAATGGACTTCCAACTAGGGTTTCACTTCTCACAAAGAATTTTGGGTTGCAAAGGCTTCAAGTGATTTCCATGGTCCCTAATATGTCCTCAAGAATGTCCATTCCAAGTTTCATGCCTTGCACTACAAGCTTGCTTAGTCAATTGCTCAAATGTCTGAAAATCAACTATACTAGGTCAAAAGTCAATTATGGTCAATATACAGTCAAACTTCAAGATTTTTGGTCAACGTCAACATTTTTAAGTGATATTCCTCATTTGATAAAGGGTTGATTATGATTCCTCAAAGAGTGCTCTTAATTTATCAAAATTCAAGAATTGCTAAATTACGGTTTCTATAGGAAAAGTCAACTGAACTTTGACCAGGCATAACTTTCACTCTTCATCCATTTTCCCCAACCAAAGGCCATTATGAAGAAATTTCCATTCCCTAAAACTTTAATTTTTCCCTCAAGTTCAAGAAATGCATCATTTGGAAGATATAAGCTCATACATTAAAGGTCAATTTCAGAAAGTCAACAAATGACACTTTTTGCCAAGATCATTTACATCAAGATAAATTCTCCAAATACAAAATTGTTCAAAAGAGAAATTTAAGAGGACATCATGGGTTTTCCAAAAAGTCCAATATCATCTTTTATGGATAAATATTGAACAAGTTATGGCTAGCACAAGTTGGGCAATTTTCAAGAAATGCATGAAATCAACTGTGGGTAAAATCCTTTTTTCAAGCTAGTGGACCTAATTTTTAGGGCCCAAACATGTTAAAGACATACCTAAGGACCTCTAAACCTATCCATGGAATATTGGGTATTTTTTTCATTTGGATTTTTATTCATTTAAATATGAATTAAATCAAAATATAATAAAAGATATTCGAGCAAGACGTGTGGACTTTTGTTTTGATCAAACTTGAGGCCCATGAAGCTCATGGCCAGCTAGAAAATCGCGTGGGATGCATAAATGGAAATAAATCTTCAAATAATGAAATATTTTCAATTATTTTTGGATCAAAATAAACCATGATTCCACAAGATTTTTGGCCATATTTGTTGACCTAATCGCACTCTCATATATACACAGCACATCCATTCATCAAGGAGACACGAGGGCTGCCTCCAAAACCCAAGAGAATATTTCCAAAGTTAAAAGAAAGTGTGCAAACTGTTTCATATGATCCAGGCTTCCTCGATCCGAAAGAAGCATTCTATCCTCCTCTTGAAGGCCCAAGGAGTCATTCCTAATCCTTAGGCAAGCCCAACGCACGCAGGAACTCCCTCACACTATCCCTCTAATTGGTAACCTTTCTATGATCTCAAACTTTTAAAATATACCATTTAAACCCATATTATGCATATATTCGAGTTATTTATGATCTTTGTATTTGAATCAATGTATTACATGCGAGTTAAAGCGCAGGGATGAGATCGTTCCATTGTTAGGGCACGATTTGAACTTTCTTTCGAAACACACATTTCATAGCGATTCAGGCCAAGATAACCTCAGATGTAGAATCAGGGGGAAATTTTAAGGGAACTAGGGTAGGTTTTAATTCTTGACATTTGTTATTTTTGAAGGTTAGGTTTTGAGCCCACCGGAGAAGACAACTGAAGAGTTGACTCCGGTGGGTGTTTACAGTGATTTCTGGTAAACAACCGCTAGTCCTCCAAACTATCGAATAAACTTACTGACTGTTATTCAATTTCTCTGGTAACTCGCAGGATCGACTAGATTGATCCTAGGACGTGTTGGTTATTAGGGTAACTCTCATGATCGAACTGGTATTCATGGTTGGTATTTAGAATGTTGTGTAGGTGTTTAACTTATTTGGATTTCTCTATTAAAGATCTAAAGGTGTGCTCAAATAAATGTGCGCGAAACTAAATTGCATGAATAAAGGTCAATTGTAAAGACATGTAAAACTGCATAAAAGACAAATAAATGACTTCGAATCATAAAAACGGTTAATGTAAAAGATTCGAAATATGAAGAAAGCGTTTAAATGCAAGAAAACTGTAAAATGGCTTTAAGTGAAAAAGGTGCTTGAATGATAAAAACTTGAAGATAAAGGCATGAAATGTATAACAGTTTCTGAAATGTAAAGTATTTGAAATGGAAAGAAAACCTTTAAATGTAAGGCATCAGTGAAAAGATTTCGAATGAAAACACTTTAAATGCAAAAAATTGTAAATGGTATTGACATAAAGATAAAGGAAAGTACTGGAAATGATAAAGAGTTTTCATTAAATCATAAACATGTGGTGTTATCACACGTACATTGCTCTTGCAATCGTTTCCCTAGCCATGTGGTAATTTGAATGTTTACTGAGTTTTTTTTTTGTACAATAGATATGACACACGAAATCCTAATGCTAAGACTTCTATTTATACTACTTCGACCATAACGGTCTTGCTATAAGATTCTTCCACGTTCAGAACATGCAGAGAAATGCCTCTCTCTTGCTTCCACGCGTCTTCGAATGCTCCAGCGCATATATTTCAAATTTCGGACATCCCGCTTGCATTTGAATTTCAAATGTTTTGGCACTTCTTAGCTTCGAATGCATTTCTTAGACACACCCTTGTTATCATTTCGAGACTTCTTTGGATATATTCTCATAACTGTCACTCGAAGCTCCAAGCTTTGATATGCCCATTCGAAGCACTGCTTCTACCATTTCGAAACATGACGTTTTGTTTCATTTCAATCGAAACGTCCAATTTACTTTGCTTCTAATAATATCATCAAAATCTTCAGCCAACAAAATGCCCCTTTAAAATATGTATTTCGATTCCTTTGAGAAATACTTATTTTAAACATATACACAAGATTTTGATGCGACCTTCGAATCATCGTAACATTTATTGCATATGACTCCAGTCACGTCAATCATAACGCTTTTCAGATTCCTTAACCGCCTTGAACCATTTCACAGTATGGTGCAGTTACAAAATAATGATTGTCTTTAATCACGCCTATTATTAATGTTAACTTTACGCCACCTCTTCATCAAACCAACCCACGATTACCACGTATCACAACCTTACTCAGTGGATGCTTTAAACTTCCACATTATAAAAACCCATCAACTTAGTCTTTTCTTTTCTTCCCACATTCTGAATCTTTTCTCCTTCTTTTCTCACTGAAACCCTAAGCTTTCAACATTCTTCCAACAATGTCTTCTTCAACTTCATCTCAACTAAAAAAGGCTTCTAAAAAGAAAGGAAAAACCGCAGGAACCACAATGGAAATCAAGGTTGGATCCTATCAAGGTCAATTTGTCCTTGTTCCCCAGATGATCTCAAAAGAGAAAGAAATGCTTTATGCATCCCAGGTACTAATTCCTACTAACGCTGCTGGCAAGAGGTTAGCTTTAATGGGCCCTCTTACAGTTTTTGAAATTTTAAAAGACACCAGAAAATTTTTCCCAGTTAGCTATAATTTCAAACCTCTGTTTAATAAAATGGACGCCCCTAAGGCAATAGAGTCTTCTGGTTCAAACACCGTGGAAAATCCAATCATTCCTCCTAAGGACCCTTTTGTACTAGACTATGTAAAGAGTAACTTCAAACCGTTTCGATCTTGTCCCACCTCCGACACTGCTTATCATAACTGGTTCAATAAGGTAGAAGCTAATAAATCCCAGCAATGGGAAGAATTAGGTATCTACAACTTGATTAAGCTGTCGAAGCCAGGTTTTACTTATAGCCACCCATTGTTATTCGCGTCCCTATATTTCTGGGACAGTACTTATAATACTTTCCATCTCCCTGGTGGAATGATTACCCCTACCTTTTTTGACATAGCGGCCATTACTGGGCTATCACCAATAGGAGAAACATATATCCCTGACAATGAAGAGCATTCGAGTATTATCGACTTCGAAGTCAAGCTAGCAAGCTTTTCAAAGTTTATCAACCACTATCACACTGAAGGAGACAGTGTGTCAGATGTAGAACACATTGCTTTCCTTACCTTATGGCTGTCAAGGTATGTCTTTTGCAGCAGATCCCTACAGGTAGCCAGTAGGTTTATTCCTCTAGCTAGAGATTTTCATGAGAATCGGAGGGTGTGCTTAAGCAAACTGCTATTAGTTGATCTTTATGAAAGCCTAAGGTCAGCTGTTTCGAGTCTAAAATCTCACACCTCCAAGAATATCCTGCTAGCTGGCCCTTTCTGGCTACTTTAGTTATGGCTAAATGCCATGTTCGAACCTTCATTATCAACTGCCAACACTATTGCTGAACAAGACCCTGAAATAACGGATAGAATCGTCAAAGGCACTAGGCTGCAAAGACTAACCCCAAACGATGATAAGGATGACTTCAAATTCCTATTCTAAAAATATATCATGATATTCTCCAAGAGGCATAAGTTCGAAGAGACCATGGAGCCTTTTGCTTCAAGGGCTCATGGACCTTCATGGTTCACCATGGCTCTCTCAGAAGCTGTCAAAAGCAAAGAGATTCAAGATGTATGGAGAGCCTTTTTTCTACCCAGACTAATCTCTTCAAGAATAACTCCTGCTAAGAATCAGATTTTCCTTTTTGCTTATCAGCCCAACTTCGTTTCGAGACAGTTTGGCTTGTGCCAACTAATTTCTGAACCCCTATTTCAAACGGAAAGTGCCATCACCTCTGGGCGAACCTTCAAGGCATGAGAAGCCAAACTACAGCAGGAACAATACCAAGGCTTCGCCCAGTTTGAACTAATAACTTTCGAACCTACACACCTTACAGCAAAGGGGTTTCTGGAATGGTGGACAAAGTTCTATCAGACTTATATGTTCGATACTCTTACTATTCAGCAGAAACTAACTGATGCATTCGATGTGCAGGTACCATGCAAGAAAGGTATGTTCACTCATGCCAAAGAGATTAAAGCTTTTCAAAATTATTTCGAAACTACTTATGATCCCACACACTTGGAATCCACTGTGCATCAAGCGGTTGAGACCCTGAAGGAAAAATTCAAAGAAAAAGTTTCTAAGTTAAAACTTCCTTCAGGGTTGTCACCTGAGGATTGGTATAGGTTGGCATTCGAAATGCATCCACCTAAATTTCCTAGATTACCTACCTCAGAACTGGCTCTGGCTTGGTTTCCTCCATACCCTTGGTGGTTCACTTGCAAAGAAATGTTCAAATATCTTCAAAAGAAACCAAAGTCATCTGAGACTGTGACATGGGCTCGACACTGGCTCCACGATTTCCCAGGACATCTTCGCTATGACCTTTCTTCCATGTCGATTAAATCTGATCAAGGCACAGGTGCGAATGCTTGGGAAAAACCCAAACTGTTTTCATTTTCTATATCTTTAACTTTTGCCTTAATTGTTTCGATTTTCAGCCATCAGGATAAAGACTGCTGCTTCAAAGTCAAAAGAAGGGAGCACCTCTCAAGCCTCTATCGAAACCATTGACAATGTGAGTCCATCCGAACCAACAACAATTGCTGCAACAACAACAACAACACCAGTAATAACCAGTGTTCCAACTCCACATGTAATCACTTAGCCTTGATGTTTCGAATACACTAATGCTTCATGATTTGCATCTAACTCTTTGTTTAAATCTTTTCAGACCAACAAACTTCCGCCTACCACTCCAAAGAAGCGAAAATCAAACACTACTGGGGAAGACCCCAAGGTTGGAGGGAATTTACCAGTTGCTTCGAAGAAGAAGCAGAAGAAGGATATTTCAAAAAGTGTTGTACCAACTAGTGTCTCTGGACTCGATTCCAGGGATGCTGCTCCCTCACCTAAATCCAAAATTCCATCTTCGACCTCCAACGTAATGTTGGAACGCATAGCTAGCAACCTCTCTTCTGAGAGTCCACAGGTAAATTGAACTTTAAACCTTTGACAAAATAATTATTCATTACCTTGGTGCATGCTTTTAATATTCTTTTGCTTCTTGCAGGATATTTTAAATCCAGCTTTTACCACTTCGACCTCACCATCAAAAGCTGCTGCTCCGATCAACTCCTCTCCTCAAGGAGACTCCAGCAACCTTGTACAGAACAAAGGTTCCTCCAATATGGCGGTTTTGGCTGGGGCTTCTGAGCAGCAAGATGATCAGAGTACTTCTCCTCCTCTAAAAGAGACAAATGAAGCAACACTTCATGAATCTGCATAGGCTTTACAAAGAACTTCTCTTCAAAAGTCCCCTCTTGAAACCCTTCAAGAGGATCCAAAGGACATTCACGCTGAAGGAGAGAAAGCTGATTCTGGTCAAAGAAACCAAGAATCTGCAGGAGAAGGGTCTGAGGAGGAAGATGCCAACGATGGTTCGACTGCTGGGACAGAGTCCAATGCAAATAGCAGCGAAAACAAAGATATCGAAGTGGTGGATTTGGATGACGATGAAGAAGATAATGAGTACGAAACGAATGAAAGGGATGGTGACGCAACCAATAAACCCATGGAGGTCGAAATGGACGTGACTCCCCTGCGTGTGGAACTCCCTCAACCGTCTTTGTCTCGAATGACTGAAGAGGAGCTTGCACTCCTGAGACGAAATGACCCTATTGGGTACATGAAGGCGAAGCTGACTCAAAGGGACATTCCACCTGCTAGGGATGGCACAAGTTCGACTAGCCATCCTCTGCCCACAGATGAAAGAATTGTACTTCTTAACAGGATCAGGAGAACAATTCTTGATGTGGACATATTCGAAGTGCTCAAACAGGATATCACTACTTGCTACACTATGAAGGATTTGCTTACAAAAGTCAACCTTGCTACCTGCTCCTTTCCAGTTAGCACTATCTTGTTCGATCTTCAATCTTTACTGGACAACGTGACTGGGTACCTTCTCCAAGATGAATTTGCTGCCAGAAAGGTTCAAGAAAAATGCACTGCAATGGATGCTGCTTATGAACAAGCTTCGAAACTCTCTCAAGAAGCTGAGGATCAAGCCATGCATCTAAAGCAAGCAAAAACTGATTATGAGGCTCGAGCTGAGTCCATCCTTCTCTGGGAAAGGAAAATTCAGGAACTTCAACAGAAGGTTAAAGAGGCTAGAGAACAACAATTGGCCTACGCAACCAATACTGCTGGTAACCAATTCGAAGAGCTTCTCAACCAGGGGCTTGCAGAAATGGAAACTGCAGAACAACTCAAGGGAGAAGTGGCAACCTTGGAGGGAGCCAGACGTTTTGCTCAACAGAGACTTGAATCTTTTCGAAGTACCTTCAACAGATTGAAGAATAATTCCTATTTCTAAATCTCAGTGTTCATTTGATTAAAATTTGGTTTTTTTTTAATGTAATATTCGAACAACGCCATTTTGGCATCCCATATTGCCATTTTGGCATTTTTATGATATTTTGATTACGTTGTTACTATTCGAATCTCCTGCAGGCGTGGCTTATATTTCTTTAAATACTTCCCATTAACCATTAGGATACGTTTATCATCCATCAGCTCTTCGATTTCATATGCATTGTTTGAGAATACTTTTAA
The DNA here is from genome assembly GCA_948472305.1 of Vicia faba. Lineage (NCBI taxonomy): Eukaryota > Viridiplantae > Streptophyta > Magnoliopsida > Fabales > Fabaceae > Vicia > Vicia faba. The sequence continues at coordinate 1,385,803,540 of OX451739.1, forward strand.
TATTTGAAAAGGCCCTTCCCAATGAGGTGACCATTTACCTAATGTTTTATTTTTCTTGTCCATGGGCAATATGACTTTCCAGACTAAGTCATTAATAATGAATGCTTTTCTTTTCACCCTTTTGTTATATGTCCTGGCCACTCTTTCTTTTTGTCTCATCAATATTTCCAATGCATGTAATCTAACTTCGTCCAACTCAACTAATTCATTCATCATCATCTCCCAATATAATGCAGCTGGAATTTCGTTTTGTCTTTGAATTCGAACTGATTGTAGATGAATTTCTACTGGCAGCACTGCATCATGACCAAATGTGAGTTGGAAAGGCGTAGTGTTAGTAGCTTCCTTAGGAGATGTTCTACAGGCCCATAGTATTTGGTCCAAAGTTTTGTGCCAGTTCCTTGGCTTTTTACCAATATGTTTCTTGATTAACCCTATTATCACTTTATTGGCTGCTTCGACTTGACCATTTGCTTGAGCATAATATGGCGTTGATGTTAGTAATATAAACCCCATTTCTTGGGCAAATTCTTGCATCTTTCTACCAGTAAACACAGAGCCTTGGTCTGTGGTTATGCTCTCTGGCAATCCGAACCTATAGATAATGTGTTTCTGTATAAACTCAATAATAGCCTCTTGATCAGCAACTATTAATGGTATAGCTTCGATCCATTTGGTAAAATAATCTATTCCTACCAAGATATATTTTTGTCCTTTAGACGAAGTGGGATTTATTTCTCCTATTAAATCCAATGCCCATCCTCTAAATGGCCATGGTTTGATGATTGAATGCAACTCACTTGCAGGGGCATGTTGAATCCCTGCATGTTTCTGACATTCCTCACATCCTTTAGCAAAGTCTATACAATCTTTGAGCATGCTAGGCTAATACATGCCATATCGAAATAACAGCCATTTCATTTTATGACCTGCTTGATGTGCCCCACATGCCCCATTGTGGACTTCTGACAATGCTAAGTATGCCTCACTTTCTCCTAGGCACTTCAATAATACGCCCTCTTGGGTCTTTTTGAACAATTCGTTCCCCATGAGGACATATGATAATGCTCTGTATTTTGTCTTCCTATCAACATTCAGAGTTGGGTTTGTTAAATAACTCACCAGTGGACTTCGCCAATCTGCATCTGATAAAGTGTTTATGGCTAATATTTCGAATCCCTGTTTCTCAGCATATCCCAATTTCATACTTTCTAGATCTGATGGTGTGAATCTAGTAGCCATAACTCTTCCCCTTAATTCAACTAAATCCTCAAAGTTCCTGGCAGAAACTTTATAACCCGAATCCATTTGTGCTAAGTCATTTGCTTCTTGGTTCTCCATTCTTGGTATATGTTGAATATCCATGTATTCAAATTTCCTAAGTAGCCTGTTGACTATGACGAAGTATATCATCATGTTTTCCTTTATGCATTTATACTCCTTTGTTATTTGCTTGACCACTAATTCTGAGTCTCCTTTAATTTCGACTCTAGTTGCCCCCAATTCCAACAAAGCTTCAAGTCCAACAATGAGCGCTTCATACTCAGCTTCGTTGTTCGAGCAACGAGGACCATCCAATTTGTACTTGAATTTTGTTGGAATTCCTTCAGGAGAAATTAGAAGGACTCCAACACCACTTCCATTCCTGTGGGTTGAACCATCAAAGTATAATTTCCATTGTTGCATTTCGAGGTAACTCATGACAGTCTGCTCAACCAATGAATGGTCCACAATGAAATCAGAAATCACTTGGCCTTTCACAGCTTTTAAAGGCATGAAAGTCAAAGAATATTCTGTTAAGGCTAAAGCCCATTTACCAACTCTGCTATGCATTATTGGTTTTGAAAGCATGTGTTTAATTACATCGAAATGAGATGAAACATAAACATCAACAGGCTTTATATAATACTTGAGTTTCATACAAGAGAAATACAAACAGAGACATAACTTTTCTAAATTTCTATATCTGGTCTCTGCATCATTCAATACCCTACTTAAATAGTATATGGCTCTTTCGATACCATTGCTATCTTCTTGTGCTAACATACTACCTATACTAACTTCAGAGGCAGATATGTACAATCTCATGGGCTTCCCCCATGAAGGTGGAGACAAGATAGGAGGCTGAGAGAGGTATCTTTTTATCCTGTTAAATGCCTCCTGATGGGCTTCGTTCCATTCGAAGGCTTGGCCTTGCTTTAGACAAAGCAACAGAGAGAAAGCTTGGGTTCTTCCACTCAGATTCGAAATGAACCTTCTGAGGAAGTTAATCTTCCCTAGCAGAGATTGCAGCTCCCTTTTTGACGTAGGTGCTTTCATCTCCATTATGGCTTTGGTTTTGTTCTGGTTGATCTCAATCCCTTTCTTGTGAACCACAAAACCAAGGAAATCTCCAGCCTGCACAAAAAATGCACATTTAAGGGGATTCATCTTTAAGCCATGTTTTCTCATTCGTTCGAATGATTGGCTCAAATGATGCAAATGTGTTTCTGCAGATATAGATTTGATGACTATATCATCAATATACACCTGCATAAAGGTTTCAATGAAATCATGAAAAATCGAATTCATTGCCCTTTGATAAGTTGCCCCAGCGTTTTTTAAACCAAAAGGCATCACCACCCATCCGTAAGTGCCTAAGGCTCATGGGCAACGAAATGCTGTCTTGGCAACATCTTCTTCAGCAATGAAAATCTGATTATACCCAGAGTATCCATCTAACATACTCAAGTATTCGAACCCTGCATCAGAGTCTACTAGCATTTCTGCCACAGGCATGGAGTACTCATCCTTAAGGGTTGCAGTGTTTAAATCCCTAAAATCTATGCAAATTCTTAAAGAACCATTTTTCTTAATAACAGGTACTATATTTGCTAACCATTCGACATACCTTGTGGTTCTGATGAATCTGCAATGCAGCAACCTTTCGATCTCAGCTTTAATCTTTGTGAGAACCGCTGGTGCGAATCTTCTAGGAGTTTGTTTGATGGGCTTCTTGCCATCTTTGATTGGCAGTCTGTGTTCGACTAACTCCCTCTTTAAACCAGGCATTTCGTCATAATCCCATGCGAAGCAATCTTTATATTTTTTGAGGACCTCGATCACTTCCTGCTTGAGGCCTGGGCTAAGTTTTGCACTTATGTAGGTTATTCTTTTCGTGTTTTCATCCCCTAAGTTGACTTCTTCGAGTGGATCCTGCGCCAACATTTTGGCACCTGAGTCTATGGGGTCCCTTTCGAAGCCTAAGGGTTCTTTATCATAGATGGAGTCCAGCCTTTGATCTATCTCAAGTTCTTTAAAGGGTGAGCATTTCGAGCCATCCCCACTTATTTCATTCATCTTCACAGCTAATTTATTTATTTCAGCCTCTAAGGCCGCCTTTGATTTGTTCTCAGCCATATAGGCCGAAATCCTTTCAAAAAAGGAGGACTCAGTCATGGATAAGGTTGTCGAAGTCCCAGCCTGCTGGCCGTCTTTGTATAGTACTTTTGACTCCCTCGTCTTCACTGATTATTCTTCTATCCCAGTATAGGCCATCATGGTGAAGGGTCATATAGTAGTGGGCGTTTCTGGTTTCGTTGATTTCATCATTTGGAACACACGGAGCAATCTTTGCCAGATGTTTGTCATAATTCCTCTTGTCAACTAAATTGACTGTTGACATGAAGTAACTCTGGTCTGCTTCAATGTTTTCCACGATCCCATCTTCTCTCCATAGAACTAAACGTTGATGCATTGACGAAGGAACTTCCCCTACGCCATGGATCCACTCCCTTCCCAGCAACAAGTTATAGTTGGCCTTGGCTTCGATCACCATGAACATGGTGGGCCTACAGCTTGAGCCTATTGTCAAGTCCAACTGAACCCCCCCCAGTGTTTTGCCCACTTTCCCTTCATAATTGGATAGAACCATATTGTGGGGCTTGATGTCTCCTTCGCGTATTTCTAATCTTTTCAGCATGAAGTGGGGTATCAAATTGACTGCAGCACCCCCATCCACTAGAACCTTATTCACGCCATGGGCACCAACTTTTGTCTGAATAAATAGTGGCTTAAGATGGTTCTTCATAGCTGGTTCTGGACGTTCGAAGAACGCATTTTTCTCCTCGACAGCCCCATTATCCATCACATAGTAGCACACAGGCCTATGCTTCATCAAGTCCATGGTATCTTCTTCCTCATATTCATCAATTTCAGTTTCCTGTCCAAATTCACAGGAAAGCACAGATACCACGTTGCAGTTTAGGTTGAACGAAGACTCCCCCTCTGATTCGAAGTTATCCGTTATCATATCTTCGTCTTCTTCTGGGCCTGGAGTGTATTCCTTTGGTTCATCTAGTTGTACTTCAGAGAAAAGCCTCCTATTAATTGGGGGTTTGTCTTCAGCTTGATTTTTTGGTGTGGGTTTGTTGGTGCTAGATTCACCTTGGTTCTTTGTTGAAGTTGCCCCTTTATTTGCCACAGCTTCCCTCTCAGCCTTTCGAATCATCTTTTTCCTTCTCCACTGGGATCTCGACATGGGGTTCCTTCCTTTGTAATTCTCTAATCTTACCTCTTCCCTCTTTGCTATGTTGAATTGCCTTCTGTATGTCATAGCATGGCGTGCGTTTCGTTCGGTGTTTCTCCATATGTCTTTGCCTTTGTCATTTCTGACTTGCAGCCATCTGTCGGTTGGCACTTCAGCAGGGAGTTTAAACGTCACTTTTCGAGCACCCTTGGGATGAGGACTATCAGGCCTTCGTTGTTTGTATTTGTTATCGAAACGTGGGCCCATCGGAACAGTTTCTTGATTGTTCCAGCAAGGGGCGAAGGGAATTGTTTCGAAGGCTCTGGCCACTTGGTTTCCTCTTTGTAGCAGCAAAACACAAATTCCAGCAAACTTTCTCCAGCCTTAGGATAACACCTGAATAGCTGGTTATCCTGGCGCCAATTGTTGCCAGTTCGAGCCCTCTGTACCCTCTCGAAGTTCGCAGCGATTCTATGATTGCAGAGGATGCTGCACCTAGGGCATAGTATCATTCCTGTATCTCCCTTGTGGCACGTCATGAGGTAATCCTTGAGACTAGCATCTCCAGCATGATTATCCTCCATTTTATACTTCTCTTTTTCTAAGTATCTTTCTACCTCCTCCATCTCAGAGCGAGGTCTCTCCATATCCACCATGTTTACCTCAACATCCTCCCCCTTAGCTTCATCATCTCCCCATCTTGTGGGTTTTATATCTTCAATGTGGACTTTTGAACTCTTTGGGGCAGAATATTTGACCAAAAAGTCAAATTTTCCACTGGGTTCCCCTAAAGTGTCCCATATTTCTTTCTGAGGGGAAGTTGGCTTCGTGATTTGGACTTTCTCCAATTCCAGCCTCAGGCCTTCAGTGACCTGTGTCAACTCTTGGTTTTGATTTTCCTGGCCTTCAGTAGCCTGGATTTCTTTTGCAACAGCTAAAGGTGCTGCTTCAATCGAAGTCTCTGGTTGCTTCTGGACGTCTTCAGTGACCTCCTTATCGACTTCGACTATCACCCAGCTTTCATTTTCAATACCTTTCTCTCCTATTAGGGCATCAGTTTGGTCAGCTTCCACCATGTTAATCTCTCCAATGCATGCAGGCTCGGAGTAATTGGTGTTTGCGACGTCCAAGGGATCTTCGTCCACTTTCATTTTTGCTTTATAAGCAAACTTCAGTCTGCCATCTTTAATTGCATTCTGAATTAGGTCCCTGAAAAGAAAACACTATGAGGTTTTGTGGCCTAGGAAACTATGATATTTGCAAAATCCTCTTTTCTTTCTTTGATCTAAAGGAGGTATTTTGACATTTGATGGCACAATGAGTTGGCCATCTTTGACAAGTAAATAAAAAATCTCGTCACATTTAGTGACATCGAAGGTATAAACCTTCTTTGGTAATTTGTCACTTTTCTCATTTTCAACAATCTCTTTCCCTTTTGTGGGAACTAATAATTTGCAGGAGTAAGGTGGTGCCTGTTTTAATTCAGCGAGGTCGATTTCGACCTCTTCGAATTCGAATTCAGGATAATCTTCTGCTTCCTCAGTTCCAACATAGGAGATCCTTTCCTTCTTGTTATTTTTAAAGACTCTGGCCTTTTCGGCCTTTAGCCTTTCGACCTGTCGAACCCTGTCGGCTAACTGAGCCATGTCCCCTCAAATATTGAGTGTCTAGTTTCTTTCGAATAGAGTAATCCAAGCCACCAGCGGCCATCTCGACTAACTCATGTTCAGGCACCACTGTGTAACACCTGGATTTCAAAAGCCTGAATCTATTCAGATAATCATCTATGGGTTCAGTGAACTTTCTCTTGACACTGGCTAATTCCTTCAAGCTTATTTTTGACTGTCCCATGTAAAACTGTTCATGGAATAATCTCTCCAAAAGAGCCCAAGTATCAATGGACCCAGGAGGCAAAGTGGTGAACCATGTGAAGGCGTTTTTAGTCAGGGAACTTGGGAAATATTTGATCCTGAGGTCTTCATTATTGGCTATATCTCCCGCTTCGGTTAGATATCTGGCTATATGTTCGACTGTTGACTCATTGGTATCCCCAGCGAACTTTGTAAACTTAGGGACTTTATATCCCCTTGGTAAATCAGTATGCATTATGTAATCTAATATAGGAGAAGCATAATTTGGCCTTCTAATTCCTGTGTTGAGGCCATTCTGGGCCATGACTCTCTCTATCATGGTGGTTAAATTGTTTTCTGCCAAGATGTTATCGTTTCGAATTCTATGAACGACTGCATCAGCATCTTGATTTCGACCCACCATGACAACCCCCCTAGGTTGTTCTTCTCGAAACTCTGGGACTTCCAGCCTTTCGACCCTTGCCCCTGGTTCCATAATTTCTCTTTGTGGGCCTGGGATCATTGGGGCTTCTAGCCTTTGTGCCCTTGCCCCCAAGTTAACTTCTTCTCTAGGTGGTCTATAGGTTGGGTCGTTAGCAACTTGTTCCATAATAGGTATGTTTGCTCGAACTCCCGCCTGATTCTGCCTACGCCTCTCTGGGGGAGCAAAGAAATCTGCTATTCGACTCATGTTATCTGCGTTTTCACTGTTTGTCACAGTCACATTTTGTACTATTGGGGCAAATATTTCCTGCATAGTTTGTGCTAATACCCCTATCATATTATGGTTACTGTCATCCATCAATTGCCTAAAAGCCAACTTGTTTTCTGTGGTTAAAATAGGCATTGAGCTATAACCCACTGACCCTTGGTTATTTGTCATAAACTAATTCGACCCAGACCCAGACCCTAATTGTGGTGATGAATTCGATGTGGAATTGTGTAAACCTACCATAAAAGATGTTGGCATTCCATAAGAGGAATTTCTGGTTCTATTACCATCGAAACCGGGTGGTCTAGTTAGTGGGGTGGCGAAATGGGTTTGTGTCCCTGATGGTGGAACGAATCCCTCAGGATAACCAATGGTTCCAGTATTTCCTAAGATCGAAATATTAGTTGATATGCCACTTACTCCATTAGTGGCTATATTACTGGTAGAAGATGCAACAGACTATGCACTCAAAGGGATCACATTAGACGTTCCCATCGAAGCGGACACATTAGTGCCTGTTGTATATGGGGCATTTTGTTCCCCTTGTTGATTGTCAGAATTAGACATCTTGTTCAAACATTTTCTTCTGGATAAGGGTTGGTTGTTGTTGGTTATTTTACCACTTCTTAGGTTCATAAAACAACAAACTTATCACTCAGAGGGTATTTTTATAATGGTTACGTCTCAACAATCTTTATTTCTGTTCTAAATTCCGTAATGTCCAACGATTGGTCCCACCAGGTGTGCCAATTTGTTTACAGTGATTTCTGGTAAACAACCGCTAGTCCTCCAAACTATCGAATAAACTTACTGACTGTTATTCAATTTCTCTGGTAACTCGCAGGATCGACTAGATTGATCCTAGGACGTGTTGGTTATTAGGGTAACTCTCATGATCGAACTGGTATTCATGGTTGGTATTTAGAATGTTGTGTAGGTGTTTAACTTATTTCGATTTCTCTATTAAAGATCTAAAGGTGTGATCAAATAAATGTGCGCGAAACTAAATTGCATGAATAAAGGTCAATTGTAAAGACATGTAAAACTGCATAAAAGACAAATAAATGACTTCGAATCATAAAAACGGTTAATGTAAAAGATTCGAAATATGAAGAAAGCGTTTAAATGCAAGAAAACTGTAAAATGGCTTTAGTGAAAAAGGTGTTCGAATGATAAAAACTTGAAGATAAAGGCATGAAATGTATAACAGTTTCTGAAATGTAAAGTATTTGAAATGGAAAGAAAACATTTAAATGTAAGGCATCAGTGAAAAGATTTCGAATGAAAACACTTTAAATGCAAAAACTTGTAAATGGTATTGACATAAAGATAAAGGAAAGTACTTGAAATGATAAAGAGTTTTCATTAAATCATAAACATGTAGTGTTATCATACTTACATTGCTCTTGCATTCGTTTCCCTAGCCATGTGGTAATTTGAATGTTTACTGAGTTTTTTTTTTGTATAATAGATATGACACACAAAATCCTAATGCTAAGACTTCTATTTATACTACTTCGACCATAAAGGTCTTTCTATAAGATTCTGCCACGTTCAGAACATGCAGAGAAATGCCTCTCTCTTGCTTCCACGCGTCTTCGAATGCTCCAGCGCATATATTTCAAATTTCGAACATCCCGCTTGCATTTGAATTTCAAATGTTTTGGCACTTCTTCGCTTCGAACGCATTTCTTAGACACAGCCTTGTTATCATTTCGAGACTTCTTTGGATATATTCTCATAACTGTCACTCGAAGCTCCAATCTTTGATATGCCCATTCGAAGCACTGCTTCTACCATTTCGAAACATGACGTTTTGTTTCATTTCAATCGAAACGTCCAATTTACTTTGCTTCTAATAATATCATCAAAATCTTCCGCCAACAGTGGGCTGACTCCATTTGCCTAAACATCATACTCCTATTGGTCCATTCAGTCACAGCGCGCGTGTTTTTAATTCAAATATATTTTTGAATTTGTTTCACATATCTTGTTATTTTGTTGTTTGTATCAACGAATGACAGGTTGGTTGAGTGGTAAGACAAACATATGCAATGGGAAAGGACCTGGGTTTGATACCCAGGTCTGGAATTTATTTTTTCTAACGTTTTGTATTGCAGATCCAGTGTTTCCAGACACCTCGCCTGCACCATACATCATCTACCCATCACCATCAGATCCCAGCTAATCTGGATCCAAGCGCCCCAAACACACAATCTCACCATGGACTCTTCAGACGCCCCCTCACCAGATCCAAAGCAGCCTAGGCTCCCCTTTGTTTGGGCCTAACAGATTCCAATTCACACCCCTCAATTTATTTTGACACTAGGCCCATTCTTATTTCTTTTGTTTTGGTTCATTTATTTATTTCTTTTAACTTTTTTATCTAATCAGAAGAAAAAAAATCACAAGAAAATAAATCTAGGACTTTCTTAAATAAATTTTCTTTAATTTAATTAATTAATTATCTTAACCTATTTTTTTAAAATTAAAATTAATTAGAACTTAGATTAATTTTAATTTATTTTCAATTCTTTTATAAATAAAAAATGCAAAAACATAGAACTAGTTTCCCTATTTTAACTTCAATTTTCATTAATCATTAATATTTTTCTGTAAGTTTAAATCTAGAGTTATTAATTTTTCTTTTAAGTCAAACCTTTTATTAAAATAAAATAACAAAAATATTTTCTTTTACTTAGAAATATTTTAGGGTTCTAGACGTCATTTCCAATTCGCATGCGTTTATTATTTTAGCATTATTAATTTTACATTTTTATTATTGTTTCTGCCCATGGATTATAATAGACTAATTAGGTTTATTTTTACTTTTTGTTTCCACATTTTGGACTTGTAAACTCCCCCTCCCTGAAGCCGTGTAATAGTTAGGTTTTAAATTCCGCACTTTAAATTCATGTACATATATTAACTGTTAAATGTATGCCTAATAGGATTGTATGACAAGAATTAAAAACAAAAAATATGTTAGCAAACCTAACGCAAAGATAAATAACTGAAACACAATGCACTTGCACATGCGCACCTCTAGGGTACCCCCACTTCGGTTTCCTTCGGAATAAAACAGTCACAACTCTCGAAACGTGAGATATTTTAGTGGCTGCCCTCCAGTTTAAAGATCACAAAAATGACCCTTTCGACGTTGCCTCAGTATGATCTTAAAACCCTAGGGTAGTTACTAAAGTATCTTACCCAATTTCCTTTGTGACTGTACAATGCCCCTTCAGTTGTCCCTCAAACATCCAATGATAGGGCTACTTACTCACTAATAGTAAGATAACATTTTCTAAAGGAAAAGAGGAAAAAACAAACCCTTTCGAGTAGGTAGATATTTCTTAGATGCTTGCTCAAATAAAAAAAATTTCCACACATACACTCCTTTCCAAAAATATTTTCAAAGCCACTTTGTATACGTTCTCAACAATACGAGAAACATTACAAAGTTCGCCGCACTAAGGTGTCTTTCCAAAATAATTTTTTTCAAACACACAAACACAAGGTATTTTTAAATGAGCTAGCATCTAAGAGCCCGTAGATAACTACGGATGGAAAGGGTGCTAACACCTTCCCTTTCCATAATCTACCCCCTTACTCAGAAATAATCTCGAAAGGTCTTTTTCTGTTCTTTTCACCCTTTCCTTTGTTGGGGAAAAGAAAAGTCGCTGGCGACTCTTGCTTTCTGCAACATTTGCAAATACAAATGCAAAACCAGTATAACAGTCGGTTCTGCCATCATATTATAGAACTAGTGAATCTGCTTGGGTTATACTAAAAGTGGGGTTACCTTAGAGATATATCATATTTAAAAATGCTTTTCTTGTTTTACTTGGTGCTTTACATTTCAGGTTTTATGTTTGGGTTATTCTTAAAGATCCTATACCCAGATCTGGGGCACTTTTAGATATGCAGCAATAGATCATGGATATTATATGGTGTAGACCGATATGGTTGAAGTGATGGCTGCGTTAGTGTGACACATTTGTTAGTACCGGTATCCCTTGTGTTAAATCAAGGAGAACACAAGGCCGTTGGGTGGTATCATAAAACACTAACTGACCTTAGAACCTTAGTTGAACAAACTTGGCCATTAGTAAAGTAGGGAGATAGCCGGCTTCAGTATAAAGCTGAGGATCAGTTGATACTCAATACTAAACTCATTGAGATTGGACTTTTTGGATATTTAGGATGCGAGAAAAGATCCCCTGAGCTAAAACAATGCTTCATTAAGAAAGATTAGTGATATTGAGACTCCTTAGAACCCGGTTACTTTTCTAGAACAGGTTGAACCATCTAAACTTCAAGAGGGTATTTACCTATAAATCCCATGCAAGCCTAAACCTAAGGTCTTGTGTGTTTTGCTTGTGTATGATTAAATTGTTCAAATATAACATCATGCATTATAACATCCATATTCATTTCACTGACCATTTCAAGGACCAAGGGAATTTATCTTTGTTCTGTTTTGCATATCATGGCTTTTGTTCGTAGAAATAACATCTGAATCAGATGTGTAAAAATACCTCTCCAACTTAAAGAGTTAGTATTAAGGGTTCCAGAGATTTCCCCGTTCATCAAGAAATATGGTCGAGTTCTCAACCTGGTTACCTCAAGCTTTGATGAGAAGATGATGTGTGTACTCTTTCAGTTCTTTGACCCTAAACACCATTTCTTCATGTTTCCCGATAATCAGTTGGTACCCACCATGGAAGAGTTCTCTCAATTATTGGGTGTACCTATTCTTGATCAGATGCCTTTCACCGGTTTAGAGGAGGCTCTAAAGCCATAGTTCATTGTAGGAGCCTTGCATCGGAAATGTTTCGACATTATATCCAATTGGGAAACAAGAAGTAGAGTCAAGGGTTTCTTAGTTAAGTTCCTATTAGAAAAGGCTCAATTGTTTTGGGATGATTTGGATTTCCAAGCTTTCTAAAAAGTCACGTCTCTTCTAATCTATGGGTTAGTAATGTTCCCTAATTCGGACTTACTCATCGATGAGAATGTTGTCAATGTTTTCCTCTCTCGTAATCCTGTGCCTACTTTTCTCAAAGATATATTGCATTCCCTTCACACTCGTACCATGAAGAGAAGATGGGTTCTTATATGTTGTATACCATTGCTATCTAGGTTGTTTATATCACACCTTTCTCAATCAATATTGAAGAACGAGCAAGATTTGGGTTGGTCGCAAAGGATAATGTCACTTTCTCACTCGGATATTCTTTGGTATTCCTGATTTATGGGAGATGTTTCTATCATCGACTACTGTGGGGAATTCCCTAATGTCTCACTCCTTGGCATTAGGGGAGGTATCACTTATAATCCTTCTTTGGCTCTATGAAAAACCGGTTATGCTCGAAGAGATGGTCCCCATTGTAACACGGTGGGAGAACTGACTTGGTTGTTTTGCGTTTGATCAAAATTGTTGTGGATAACAAGAGTTATCACCTACTTTTCTTTTATCCCAAAGGAAAGGTTGAAAAGAACAGGAAAAACCTTTAGAGATTATTTTCTTGAGTTCAGGGGGTAGGTTATGAAAAGGAAAGGTGTTAGCACCATTTTCATCTGTAGTTATCTATGGGCTCTTAGTTACTTGTTATATCACTTTCTTTTGTTTGAAATTGTTCTTGTGGTGTGGTTTTTGAAAGTATTTTGAAAACGTCTTTGTAATGGTTCTCGCTTCTATAAGAACGCGTACAAAGTGTTGTTTTGAAAATGGTTCAAAGAGGTGTTTGTGGAATGTGCTTTTGAAAGTGATTTAAAAAGGTGTCTTTGTAATGGTTCTCGTTTCTATAAGAACGCGTACAAAGTGTTGTCTTTTGAAAAATGTTTCAAAATGAAAGTGTTGGTTTATAAAATGTTTTTGTTGTGAGCAAGTGAGCAACTAGGAGCATCCTACCTACTCAAAAGGTCTTTAGTGTTCTTTTCCTCCTTCTTTAGATGTTGCTATCTTACCATTGATTTGGTAAGAAGCCCCGTCATTGGATGTGAAGGGACGAGTGTGGCACATTTATATAGTCATATAAGGCAACCTATGGGACGTTTTAGCAATGTCGTTTAGGTATTAGATCATTTACTGAAGGAAACATTAAGGGTCATTGAGGGACTACGATCTTTTATCGAAGGTCTTTGCTAAAACGCCCATTTTCGAGGGACATGACTATTTTTCCGAGGAAACAAGTGTGATTACCCTAAGGGTGCATGTGTGAATGGTGTATTTGATTTTCATGCATTTAGTCTTTGATTAGGGGTTGTCTACTTGTTGTTTTTATCTTGCCATACATCCTAGTTACTAGCATTTTATACAAAAGCAATAAAAATGCAGAAAGATAAAATCCTACACTATTACAACCATATTGAATAGAATTAAAATATAAAGGCAAAAATAAAATCAAAAGCACGAAAAATGGGTCTTTCAATTTGGGCAAAAAAACCCTTCGATTCAGCATTATTTGACTTCCTTCGATTTGGGGTCTGAAGTCAGTGGAGTCATGCCCTTCGATTTTCCTTTTTGCCTCCTTCGACTAGGGATGGAACCAATGTAGACGTGCTTTTCGATTGGGTCCTGGAGGTCAGCATGTTGTGCCTTTTGATTGGGCCTAGAATCAGTGAAAGATGTAATATGCCTTTCTGCCTCCTTCGACTGGGGGTTGAAAGCAGTGAGGGAGTGCCTTTCGACTGGTCATTAAGTGAGGAAGCCTGAGGCTTCGTTTCATACTCCTGTCTCCTGTTTCTTTTGTTTGAGACATTAAATAGAAACATGGCCTAAAGCCATTCTAGCATTACCTTAGGGCCAGGTTAGTTCTTAAAGCATTTGTAACAAACCAAAGAACAAAACCAAAAGGAGAGGCAATAAAGACAAACTAAAAGGGTGTAAACGAAAGGGAAACAAAACCACGTACATGTTTGAAACAAAAAGGAAATTTATTTAGATGTTATGCTGGAAACGAAGGATCCAAGGTTAAGAATGACTTACCTTGCTTAAGGCTGGGACGTGCGCTGGGCCTTTAAGTGTTTGCCTTGAGTGCTTCTGTATTCGAAGGGAGGGACCAAGGGTTAGGCTTTTGATACTGGATTCGAAATAGAAGAACAAACGTCAGGTTCTTCCTCTTGGATTCGAAGGGTAACAAGGTACAAGGATGTTTCAGATTCGAAGGGGACAAGTATTTGGATTCTGGGTTTGTGTTTGATAAGTGTTTAAGTGTTTGAGAGCTTTATGTTGTTTGAGAATTTTTTGAAGATTCGTTCCTCTGGCCAAAAAGTCCTCCTCAAACATGTTTTGAAGCCTTTTATTTATAGGCAAAGCTGCCTAAAGCTTTTGGAGGGAAAACAAAAGGTTTGAACAATTTGAGTAACCTGCTCTTTGTAGCTTTCGAGAGACAGTGCCTTGTATGCTATTTTGGTGCAAGAATGGGGCAGTGTTTTAGGACTGCTGTGTAGCAGTTTTTGCCAGTGTACCAGGCCTGAACCTGGCAGAAAGTATCTTTGAATATTTCACCCTTTTGTTTTGACCCTTCTTTGACCAGACTCTTCTCCCAACAATATTATTTGATTTTCCTCCAACGAGTGCCTTTCGAATGAATCACTTTTGTGCATCCTTCGAAGGATCCAAAAGTGTGACCCTTGGATGGGTCATCAAAACATACCTTAAAGTGGGCTTTGTAATTCTTTTGAATGGGATATCAAGCATGTCCTTTGAATGGGATGCCTAAAGTTGGGTTTGAAAGATGTTGATTCGAAGGGAATCAAAGTTACACACGAAACCTTGTGAAGCTGGTTCTGTCCAGTTGAAGGCTTGTCTGGCAAAGGCCCATGTGGCTAAACAAATGAGTGCACGTAGGGGGTCCCTGCTTTGTGACTTCATGCAAACATGAAAAATATCTTTGTTCAAACGAAATCTTGCATGAAGGGAAACACATGCCCAAACGAAAGGTGTGACCAAAATCTTGTACTGAAGGATTCATGTGCCCAAACAAAGAAAGCATGAAGGGAGTAAAATTCCCAAATGAAGCTTGCAACAAGGGAACCACACGCCCAAACGAAAGATGCATGCAAGAGGCTAAAATGTCCAGATTCGAAAGAGGCATATATGAGGAAAAAAGTGAAAATCGAAGGATGCCAAAAGGGAGCCTTTTTCCTTGGAATCGAAGGAGGCTACAGGAGGCTTTGTGCCTTGTGAAGCCAAGCTTGCATTGAAAGAGGCCAAAAGGCCAATCGAAGGAGCTGAATCGAAAAACACTTGTTTTTCTCCAAATTTGTCAAAATATTATTTTTATTTGTTTCCCCCCCTTTTTAACAGTTTCCCTTTTAACTTGATACTGGAAAGTCCAATTGTACTTGTGCAATCCTAAACCTTGAGAATCCTTATGAGAAATGCCTTGAAAAATGAAAGGGCAAATTTTGGGGTACAATAGTTGCCCCTTTTCAATCTTCTTAAACCTGAAGAGTTAGATTGGCGAGTCTTCCATTCCTGACTTGAAGGTGGAAGATGATTGAACACTAGAGTGCCCAGAAATTTGCACTTGATGATGTGGTGGTTGATGTGTAAGGAATGAGCTTAAAGATGCCATTTAGAGAAATAATGGAGAGTTGGCGGAGATGGGATTATAGATGCCATCCAAAGGTGATTGTTGATAGAAATTAGACTAAGTCTAAGGTTGACTTCAACTGGGAAAAGAATCAGAATAAACCTTTGGTCGATTTAAAACTGAACCTGACAGAAGTCTTAAATAATATTTAACTGGAAAGAATCAGAATAAATCTTTGGAGTGATTTATCTGAACCAGAAAATGTCTACGGGAAAGAATAAGGATAAACCATTGAGAGATTTAAACTGAACCAGAGAAAGTGTCTACGGGAAATAATCAGACTAAACCGTTGAGAGATTTAAACTGAACCAGAGAAAGTGTCTACGGGAAAGAATCAGACTAAACCGTTGATAGATTTATACTAAAACAATAGATGTAGTGGGATGAGTATCAGAAGAATATCCATAAATGGATTGTATCTGACTCACATCTGAAAAACTTACTGAAGAAGCGTCAGAATGACATCAGTATCTGGATCGTATCTGGACCGTATTTGAGAAATATGCTGAATAAGCATCAGAATGGCATCCGTATCTGGAGCGTATCTGAACTATATCTGAAAGCTAAATCTGAATGAGTATCAGAATGGAATCCGTATTTGGAGCGTATCTTGAAAGATGAATCTGAATGAGTATCAGAATGGCATCCTTATTTGGAGCGTATCTGAACTGTATCTGAAGAGTGCATGAGAAGGAGACCGCGTAGGATTGCTTCATGATGAGTTCGTGTCAAACCGCATCTGGAAATGTCTGAGAAGGAACCTAGGTAGGGTTACTTCATGATGAGTCAGTGTAAAACTGCATATGGAAATGAGAATGAACCTGGGTAGGGTTGCTTCATGATAAGTCTGTGTTAAACTTCATCTGGAATTTAAGAGAAGGAACCTAGGTAGGGTTTCTTCAGGACGAGTCCGTGTAAAACTGCATCTAGAAATGTAGAGAAGGAACCTGGGTAGGGTTACTTCCAGATGAGCCCGTGTCAGACCGCACTTGGAAATGTATGAGAAGGAACCTGAGTAGGGTTACTTCAAGATGAGTCCGTGTAAAACTTCATCTGGAATTGTATGATAAGGAGCCTGGGTCGGGTTACTTTAAGATGAGTCCATGTTAAACTTCATTTGGAAATGAGAAGGAACCTGGATAGGGTTACTTCATGATGGTAGTGTAGATAGTTGTCCTGTCTGGTTTCAGGTATTAATCTTTGACCTGAGAAAGAGAGATAGTTTTCCTGGCTTGTTACAGGTGTTAATATTCAATTTCTTCATGTAGATAGTTTTCCAGGCTTGTTACAGGTATTAATCTACAATCAGTCATCCACAGATAATTTTCCTGACTAGTCACAGGTATTAATCTGGAACTTGAAAAGGTTGGTCGTTTAAGATAGTTGTCTTGTCTGGTTTCAGGTATTAATCGTTGACCTGAGAAAGAAAGATAGTTTTCCTGGCTTGTTACATGTGTTAATCTTCAATCTCCTCAATTAGATAGTTTTCCTGGATTGTTACAGGTATTAATCTACAATCAGTCGTTCACAGATAGTTTTCCTGGCTTACTACAAGTATTAATCTGGAACTTGAAAAGGTTGGTCGTTTGAGATAGTTGTCCTGTCTGGTTTTAGGTATTAATCTATGACCAGAGAAAGAAAGATAGTTTTCCTGGCTTGTTACAGGTGTTAATCTTCAATCTCCTTATGTAGATAGTTTTCCTAGCATGTTATAGGTATTAATCTACAATCAGTCGTTCGCAGATAGTTTTCCTGGCTTGTTACAGGTATTAATCTGGAACTTGAAAGGGTTGGTTGTTTGAGATGGTTGTCATGTCTGGTTTTAGGTATTAATCTATGACCTGAGAAAGAAAGATAGTTTTCCTGGCTTGTTACAGCTGTTAATCTTCAATCTCCTCATGTAGATAGTTTTCCTTGCTTGTTATAGGTATTAATCTACAATTAGTCAGTCGCATATAGTTTTCCTGGCTTGTTACAGGTATTAATATGGAACTTGAAAAGGTTGGTCGTTTGAGATAGTTGTCCTGTCTGGTTTCAGGTATTAATTTATGACCTGAGAAAGAAAGATAGTTTTCTTGGCTTGTTACAGGTGTTAATCTTCAATCTCCTTATGTAGATAGTTTTCCTGGCTTGTTACAGGTATTAATCTACAATCAGTCGTTTGTAGATAGTTTTCCTGGCTTGTTACAGGTATTAATCTGGAACTTGAAAGGTTGGTCATTTGAGATGGTTTTCCTGTCTGGTTTCAGGTATTAATCTATGACCTTTTGAAGATCGTTGATGATAGCCATTTGTTGATTTGATCTTTCCTGAAAATGTAAAGAGTTAGCTGCATGCAATGTCATGATGTATGAAATGCATGGTGCAATGATGTTCTCAAAATAAATGAGATTGTGTCGTATTCACTTGTCATGTATGTAATATGATGCATGAAATGTTATTAGAATGTATTTTTGTCTTGGAAAATAAATCCTTGACAAATGTTGAGGAGTTTTTGGGAGTTGATTCTTGGACTGCTGTTGGGGATGAAAAGTATGCCCATATTCAAACCTTGCTTAGAGTGTTTCCACCGGGGATTCCTGTTTTTGATGTTTGAGGAGAAATTCGCTGGGGGACGTTGATTTTTCTTGAGAAGAAAACTCTGTGGAGAGTGTTGATTTCCGTTTTGGGGGGAAAATTTCAGGAGTCTTAGTTATCCGTTGCTCTACTGGAGAGTTATCTCTTGATGGAAGAGAAAGGAAGTTAACAACTTGTTGGGAATAAAGAAGTTAATTGTCATCTGGTTTTCTCTCGGGCTTTGTAACAACCTACAGGGGATTGTGGAAAATTCTACTGGGTAAGAGGGGTTGTGGTCCCTTGATTTGTGATAGTTTGGGAGGCAAATTCAAGTTGGGGAATCTTTCCGTTTGTTGGGGAAATTCAATCTATTGGAGAGGCGTTTTCTTTTGGTAGAACTCTTCGAGAATTCCTCTTGAGACCAAACTTAGCTGGGAAGAAAAGTTTTCAAGAGATGGAAACTCTGGCTAGGAATTACCTAGATCCAACTTTATGGGGACTTGATTGGGGATCACCTTATGAAGATGATTTTGTGGAGATTTATTGCTTCCCCTAGTAGCAAGTGTAGTAGCACCGCCAGAAAGACGTTTGCTTGACCCTTTGCTGGAATTCAAGCTTAATGCCCCAAGTGATTTAGATGCAGACTTGCCCCTGGTTATTCATCACCTCTCAAGATATTTATTATAATCTTGACTCGACTGCCCCAGGTGAGTTTGGACAATGGCGTGCCATGCCCCCTTTCTTATGGAAGATCTATCATTGGAAGTGTCATCCCATTTGAAGTGATTTTGTTCACTGAGAGAGCTTTCGTTCGCTGGACATTCGTCATGTGAATTTCTCCGTTGTCAAAAAATTATCCATATGTAAACAACGATATTCAAATAATGCGAAGTTTATTCTTGTCTTGAAGTTTTGAAAATTCGTTTTACCCGATAAAAGAATTTTTATAAGAAAATTCAACTCAGGATTTGGAGTAAAGCCTTACAGGAGTCAGGATACCTTTTATAACAGTATGCTTTCGAACTAACCCATGCTTAAATTAGGACTTTTGAAGGGTTGTAACGTGGCTTGATTCACGGTTTAAGAAACAAAGGATAAGGCTCAAAGTGTATTTGTACCCTCTTGTTATTCGTGATGTCCTTCAGTCCTAAACTCAGTTAATTGTGCGTTTGGACTCCAATCGAGTCCGAATGACGTTGCGGTGATGGTTCAGACAACTTATGTTTGTTGGAAGGCAGTAATTTTTTTTCCATATTTTCCATCTTGTTTAGGATTTGTAGTGACCTCTTTTTAATTTATTATCCCTGATTTTTCCTGATTGTTCTTGTTTTTGAGATTACAGTCAGCGGGATGCCCTCGTTTTTCTTAAGTCTCCTTCGTAGGTTTTGACTTAATGGGCTTTTCTCTTGATAGATAATGACTTCCTATTTGGTAGGGAACCATCATCGTATTTTGATTCCAGAGGAATGTTTTTTATGTCATTCGTTGTATATGAAGTGAAGGTTTGCGACTGAACGCGCGTTTGAATTAACTGAGAGACTACCCTGCCCCAGGTTTTGATTAAAGGTTTCAATTTGTATTAAAAAAAGAAAACTTATACTTCTTTGGCTCGAAGGGGTTGACTAGGGATTATCCTCCTTATAACTCCAAGGTTTAGGAATTGAAACAAATGCATGTACATCATCAGCAATTTCTGTCCAAAAGCATATTGTATGAGATTATGGCATTGTTTTTGTTATCCTCCCTCTAAAGGCTTGCAACTTTTTGAAACGACAGTTAAATATCATAAAGGGAGTAAAAATAATAGTTTAAATAGAATGAAAATGAATGGATTAATTCAATACAAACATATTTAATGCATTAATAGGAGTAACCAAAGTCTGACATAAAGATAGGTGTTTAAGCAAACAAAGAAATTACAACTGAAAATTCGAATAAACAGAAAATTTCCTTGCCCAGAATGTCAATTCATATGGATGCCCTTGAAGGGTGATAAAAAAGATCCAGTCGACCGTCTTGTGTGAACTCCAACTCCCCTTCGTCGATCAGATCTTGGATCTTGTTTTTCATCATCCAACAGTTATCAGTATTGTGCCCCAGACTATTGGAATGATATGGACACCTTTCTCCATGATTGTAACGGGGAGAAGCAGTATTAGGATTCTGAGGAGGATCCCTTAATGTAACCAAATTCATATTCAGCATGTGTCGTAAGACTTGTAATATTGGCATGTCGAGTTTGGTAAACTGCTTATCGGATGTGACCCGTTTACGCAGATTACCCTGTTGTTGTTGGGCTCGTGATGTAGCAGCAATTTGGGAAGGTCTGGTCTCCCTCAAACTAGTTTCTTGTCTCATGGGAGGCTGAATAATGACTTGATTCCCAATCTCGACTGTCTGCTTCATACGGTTGCAACTGTCTTAATGAATTTTGTTGACGAGGGTCATTAGCTCCTCTTGTCCCCGAGCTAAGTTTTGGATAAGAGCCATCTAGCCCACCAGTTGTACCATCATCTGGATCTTCATTGTTGCCATTTCAGTTTGTATCCATTCAAACTAGTCATCCTTGTTGTCCTCAGGATTCCGCATGATCATGACCCTAGTGAGGAGTGCTTTCACCTCTTCTTGTCCCTTGGATAGGTTCCAAAACATTTCCTGAAGTTGAGCGTTTTGAGTGTGAATGTCTTTGATAGTCTGTTCTAGAACCATCTCTACTGAAATAAACAGTAAGTAGATGAGAGACCTGTGTGGAAAAGCCTGTTATGATATGATGCATGGTATGTGGATGCAATGTTTTCAAGGACTTAGAAAATTTAAATTTGTTATAGACAAAGAAAGGAGCAGACATCAATTGTATTAATAAGTTTATATTGATTACAACTTTGCCAGTTGGGCTTACAATGGAGAAATAAAGCAAAATACACTCCTAAGACAAAAAGGTCGAACACATCCTCTTTGGCGTGATGTAGGCATTCAGATTTCGCTCCTCATGAAGTTGTCTTGTAAGCTCCAGAACCTTCTTTTCACTCGCATAGAACTGTGCCTCGAAAGTTTCTCATTCTTCCTTCAGTTGGATCTAAGCTCTGTGTAAGTCTTCAAGAGAAGTAGGCATGGTAGGGTGAGAGATAGCATAAGGAACATATCCTCCAACTAATGGTTCTATGATGATAGGCAAAGTGGTAGCGTATGGCATACCGAGTCTTTGAGTACGAGTTCGTACCCACTTAAGATAAGGCTCCAAAGGAATGGAGTTCTGACGCCCCAATGTCTTTCTATCCACTGTGTTTACCATCTTCTAAGCTCGTATGAATTTCAGATGGTAGCCTTGATTGTCACTCTCATAGTCAAACACCAGACCATGGATGTGTGCATCGTGAGGACCATCTCTTCGTGCATAGCTAAATTGTCATAATGCAAGAGAAGGGTTATAGTTGATTAGGTGATACCTCCCCTAATTCCAAGAAAAGGGACATTAGGGAATTCCTCGTAACGGTCAATGATAGTAGTATCCTCCAAGGATCGAGAACACCAATAAATGTCAGAGTGTGTGAGGGATAACATCCTTTGAGACCATATTAATCCTTGCTCGTTCTTCAATGTTGATCGAGGTAAGTGCGAAGTAAACCACTTAGCGAGTATGGGAATGCAACACAAGAGAGTACCTCTTTTCTTTATTTTGCGAGTGTGGAAACAATGTAAAATGTCTCCAAGAAAAGTAGGTATAGGATTACGAGAGAGGAAGACTTTGATGGCAGTCACATCTATGAATTGGTCTGGATTGGGAAATAGAACCAAACCATATATTAGAAGAGCCAAGACATCTTCAAAGGCTTGGAAATCCATATCTTCCCAGAATGAGCGAGCCTTATCCAACAGGAATTTGGCTAGGAAACCCTTAACTCCGCTTTGTGTCTCCCAATTTGTTATGATGTCGGATCTCTTCAGATGTAGGACTTCGGGAATGACTTCAGGCTTTGGAGTCCCTTCTAAACTAGTGAACGGTAATTGATCAAGCACGTGCACTCAAAACAGTTGAGAGAACTCCTCTAGCGTAGGGACCAACTGATATTCAGGAAAGGTGAAGGAATGATGCATGGGATCAAAGAATTGGAATAGCACACACATCATTTCTTCTGGGAATTTGGAGGTAGCCAAGGTGAGAAGTCGATCATATTTCTCGGTAAAGGGAGAATCTCCAAGGCACCCTTGATGTTAACTCTTGGAGTTAAGGGTGTGCTTTCACGAAGCTGATATGGATGGTATTCCTTCGGATGGTATTCATGACCTACAAAACAAAGAAAAGATAAATTCCTAAACCCTTGAAATGGTTAGTGAGAATGCTTATGATGTTATGATGTTTATGATGTTACGTACAAGTATGCAAAGCAAGCAAGTTGTTATGTACACACAAAGCAGACAAGTCCTTAGGTTTAGGCTTGCATGAAGTTTGTAGGTAAGTACCCTCTTGAAGTTTAGTTGGCTCAACCCATCCTAGAAATTAACTGGGTTCTAGGGGATCTCAAAATCACTAACCTTTGTTTTAGGCATTGTCTCAGCACAATCAATCTTTTCTTGCGGCTGAGATATCCCAAAAGTCCGATCTAAATGAGTGTAGTATCGAGTATCAACCAATTTTCAGCTTTCCACCAAAACTGACTATCTCACTACTTCCTAATGGACAAGTTGTTCAATTAAGGTTATAAGGTCAGTTAGTGCTTCATGACACCGCTCAGCGGCCCCGTATTCTCCTCGATTTAACACAAGGGATACCGGTACCAATAAATGTGTCACACTAACATAGCCATTGCTTCAACCATATCGGTTTACACCATACAATTTCCACAATCTATTGCTACTTACCTAAAGAGGTGCCCCGGATCTGGGTAGAGGATCAAAACAAATCCCAAACAAGGAACCATAATATAAAGCAAACAAATCAAACAAAGGAAAGCAAGTAAAGGTGATCTATCCCTAAGGTAACCCCACTTTTAAGTAGATCCCCAACAGAGTTGCCAGTTCTATAACATGGTCGGAGAACTGACTTGGTTATTTTGCATTTGATCGCAATTGTTGCGGATAGCAAGAGTCTCCACCGACTTTTCTTTTATCCAAAAGGAAATGTTGAAAAGAATAGGAAAAACCTTTCGAGATTATTTTCTTGAGCTTGGGGGGTAGGTTATGAAAAGGGAAGGTGTTAGTACCCTTTTCATCCATAGTTATATACGTAATCTTAGTTGCTTGCTAGATTACTTGCTTTTGTTTGAAAGTGTGCTTGTGGTGTGGTTTTTGAAAGTATTTTGAAAATGTCTTTTGTCTCCTGTTTCTTTTGTTTGAGACATTAAATAGAAACATGGCCTAAAGCCATGCTAGCATTACCTTAGGGCCAGGTTAGTTCTTAAAGAATTTGTAACAAACCAAAGAAGAAGCCCAAAAGGAGAGGCAATAAAGACAAACTAAAAGGGTGTAAACGAAAGGGAAACAAAACTATGTACATGTTTGAAATTGAAAGGAAGTTTATTTACATGTTATGCTGGAAACGAAGGATCCAAGGTTAAGAATGACTTACCTTACTTGAGGATGGGATGTGCACTGGGCCTTTAAGTGGTTGCCTTGAGCGCTTATGGATTCGAAGGGAGGGACCATTGTTAGGCCTTTGATACTGGATTCGAAAGAGAAGAACAAATGTGAGGTTCTTCCTGCTAGATTCGAAGGGTAACAAGGTACATGGATGTTTCAGATTCGAAGAGGACAAGTGTTTGGATTCTGGGTTTTTGTTTGATAAGTGTTTGAGAGTTTATGGTGTTTGAGAATTTTTTGAAGATTCGTTCCTCTAGCTAAAAAGTCCTCATCAAACATGTTGTGAAAACTTTTATTTATGGGAAACGTTGTCTGAAGCTTTTGGAGGGAAAACAAAAGGTTTGAAAAATTTGAGTAACCTGCTCTTTGTAGCTTTCGAGAGACAATGCCTTGTATTCAATTTTGGTTCAAGAATAGGGCAGTGTTTTAGGACTGTTGTGCAGTAGTTTTGGCCAATGTACCAGGCCTGAACTTGGCAGCAAGTATCTTTGAATATTTCACCCTTTTATTTTGACCCTTCTTCGACCAGACTCTTCTCCCAACAATGTTATTTGATTTTCCTCCAACAAGTGCCTTTCGAATGAGTCACTTTTGTGCATCCTTCGAAGGAGCCAAAAGTGTGACCCTTGGATGGGTCATCAAAACATTCCTTAAAGTGGGCTTTGTAATTCCTTCGAATGGGCCATCAAGCCTGTCCTTCGAATCCGATACCTAGAGTTGGGTTCGAAAGATCATGATTCGAAGGGAATCAAAGTTACACACGAAACCTTGTGAAGGTGGTTCTGTCCAGTCAAAGGATTATCTGCCAAAGGTCCATGTGGCCAAACAAAGGAGTGCATGTAGGGGGTCCCTGCTTTGTGACTTCATGCAAACATGCAAAAGATATTTGTTCAAACCAAAGCTTGAATGAAAGGAAACATATTCCCAAATGAAAGGTGTGACCAAAAGCTTGTACTGAAGGATTCTTGTGCCCAAACGAAGAAAGCATGAAGGGAGTCAAATGCCCTAACGAAGCAAGCAACAAGAGAACCACATGCTCAAACGAAAGATGCATGCAAGAGGCCAAAATATCCATATTCGAAAGAGGCATATAGGAGGCAAAAAGTGCAAATTGAAGGATGCCAAAAGGGAGCCTTTTGCCTTGGAATCGAAGGAGGATACAGTAGGCTTTATGCCTTTTGAATCCAAGCCAGCGTGTCAAAAGCCCATGCCCAGTCGAAGGATGCAAGCCAAGCTTGCATCGAAAGAGGCCAAAAGGCCAATCGAAGTAGTTGAATCAAAAAACACTTATTTTTCTCCAAATTTGTCAAAATATTATTTTTATCTGTTTTCCCCCCCTTTTTTAAATGTTTCCCTTTTAACTTGATACTGGAAAGTCCAGTTTTACTTGTGCAAGCCTGAACCTTGAGAATCCTTGTGAGAAATGCCTTGAAAAATGAGAGGGCAAATTTTGAGGTACAACACCCATGATATGCTTATCCAAGGAATTATGTTCAACTACGAGGATGATGTTCAAGGGTATCGTCAAAGGTTCGGAGGAGCTTGGGGCATGGTAAACAAGGTTGATAGCAAGACTTTGGGGCATAAGAATTCCATTACTATGGAGCCTTATCTCAAATGGGTACGAGCTCTCTCCCAAAACTTTGGGATGCCATATACAACCATCTTGCCAGTGATTGTGGAGCCTATCACTAAAGCAAATGTTCCTTATACAGTTCTCCATCCTGACATGCCCACTGATCTTGAAAAGTTACAGAGATCTTGGATTTAGCTGAAGGAAGAACATGATACCTTTAGAGATCAATTCTATACCAGTGAGAAGAAAGTGTTGGAGCTCATGAAGAAAAAAGTCTTAATGTCTACCTCGGCACGAAGAAGAATCACCCATGGGAGACTTGATTCTTAGATTTTAAGAGTTTAATTTTCAATTATAAGCCTAAAAGGAAGTTGTGTTTTGAGTTTTACTAATAAAATATTTGTTTCATTTTGGTTCACAAATTTAAATTTTCTGAAGTCCTTGAAAACATCGCATAAACATGTAATGCATGTCATTACATAAACAGGTATTTCAAGACAGGTTTCTTATCTTTTCGCTGTTTATTTCTTCAAAAAGAAATGGCTCTTGAACAAACATTTAAGGATCTTCAAGCATAGAACACTTAATTCCAACAGATGTTCCTGGCTCTGGCCAAAGGACAAGAAGATCTAAAAGCTCTCATTGTCAAAGATAAGACAATCCTGAAGAACAATATCCTCCTGCTGATGATAAGTATAAACAATGAGAGGACTGTCTCAATGCTATGGAGATTCAGAGGGTACCTGGTTTGGATTTTGAAGAGCTATGGTTGGTCTCGGGAGTGGCCATCCCCTAAAAATTCAAAGTTCCCGCATTTGCAAAGTATGACGGTGTTTCTTGTCCAAAGTTGCATTTAATGTCTTATGCCAGGAAGATCCAACCCCATATAGCTGACAAGAATTTATGGGTTCATTTCTTCCAGGAGAGTTTGTTTGGGGCGCAGTTGGAATGGTTCTACCAACTGGAAGGAATTAACATTCGCAACTGGGATGATCTGGCAGCTGCTTTTTACAAGCAGTACTAATACAATGTTGACCTTGCTCCAACCCGTATGCAACATCAAAGCATGTCTATGGATTCTAGTGAGGGTTTCAAATATTATGCCCAAAAGTGGAGAGATCTTGCAGGAAGAGTCCATACTCCTCTATCTGATAGAGAGATGGTAAATATGTTCTTGGGTACTTTGTCAGGCCCATTTTTCAACCATATGATCGGGAGTTCCTTAGCTGGATTCACTGAACTGATATTGCCGAGAGAACGAGTAGAAGCTGGCATCAAAAGTGGAAAAATTTAGGGGGTTTCATATTCGAGTGTCGTGAAGAAGCCTTTCAGTGTGAAGAAGAAGGTTAATGCTTACTATGGCCAGAGAAATCAGGGTAAAGCTGAACGTCTTTCGATGGTAGGAGCTGTAATGATCTCCAACTATGCATCAACTCAACAACAAAATAACCAGCACATGCAGGATGCTCCTAGAAGACAATTCACCAGACTCAACATGCCCTTATCTCATGTATTGCAACATCTAATGAAGGCTAGCTTTGTCACTCTGAGAGAGCCTCCTCAAAATCCAAACATTACATTTCCCTGTTATAATCCAAATGCTCGGTGTGCCTACCACTCCAACAGTCCAGGGCATGTTACAAATGATTGTTGGTCTCTGAAGAATAAAGTTCAAGATCTTATTGATGCAAAGGAGATTGAATTTGAACCTCCTGAAACCCCCAATGTGATAATTGCAAAAATTCCCAAGCATGACCAGGATATTAATGTTGTTGATGATGTTCTATTTGTTTCTTATGTGGATGAATTGGCTACTCCTCTGCCAACTGTTAAGAAGAATCTCTTACAATCCGATTTATTTCTGGGCTGTGGTGAAAATTGCTACCATTGTGCGTCCCTGCCTAATGGTTGCATATTGCTGAAGATAGGTGTTCAACGCTTGATGAACAACAGGGAAATTCTGTTTGAGAAGACTTCCTCTATGAAAAGTCTATGTGAAGATGTAAGATGTGAAGATGTGTCAATTGTTACCATTTCCAGCAATCCTACCAGGGCCTCTTCTAAAGGTCTTGTGAGGATTACGTCCACTCCTAGGGTTACTCCTTTGATTATTACCTCTCCTGGCCCAATACCATATTCCACCGACAAAGTCGTTCCTTGAATTATGGAGTTGATGTTTATTACCATGGTGTCAAGCAAGACCTAGTGGCCATCAAGAATGAAATTACAAAATATATTGACCCTAACATTGAAAACATTGTTGGGACCAATAAAGTTACCATAAGAGGAAGGATTTTCTATCCTGAAATCTCTCCAAAGACTATTGCCACTCCTTTTGTTATTCCTGCTAATAGTCCTATTTCTAATCCAATTGCTACTCCTGTTGTTATTCCTGCTACTGAGTCAACTGTGACTCAGGGAAAATAAGTATCGGTTGAACCTTTTCGGACAGAGGAACCTAAAGAAGCCATTCCTGAGGCCTCCAAACAAGAAATAGAGGAAATTTTAA
This sequence comes from Vicia faba, assembly GCA_948472305.1. Lineage (NCBI taxonomy): Eukaryota > Viridiplantae > Streptophyta > Magnoliopsida > Fabales > Fabaceae > Vicia > Vicia faba. The sequence goes on from OX451739.1 coordinate 1,385,831,430, forward strand.
AAATCATATGGAAAAGTGACTACAATGTTGTGGAACAATTGGGGCAGACCCCCTCAAAGATTTCAATGTTGGCCTTGTTGTTATGCTCTGAAGCCCATGCTAAAGCTTTGGTGAAGTTCCTGAAGTCTTCTCATGTGCCAGAAGAGACTTCTGGGGACCAATTTGAGAACTTCATTGACAGCCTGACTGCCGGTAATGGCCTATGTTTCTCTGATGCCGATCTGACTCCTAAGGGAAGAAAACATAATGATGCCCTGCATGTCTCTATTGAATGTAGGGGCGCTACTCTAGCTCATGTGTTGGTGGACACTAGTTCATCTATGAATGTTCTACCCAAGGGTGCCTTAGAAAGATTGGATTTCGAAGGACTTACATTGAAACCAAGTAACATTGTGGTGAGGGCTTTTGATGGTTCCAAAAGGATGGTGCATGGGGAGGTGGACATCCCGATCAAAATTGGTTCCCAAAATTTTGATTCCAATTTATATATGATGGAAATTCTCCCGTCCTACTCCTGCTTATTAGGACGCCCTTGGATTCATGGGGCTGGTGTTGTCACTCCCACCTTGCCTCATATGTTAAAATATTCAGTTAATGGAAAGATTGTTAAAGTCTGTGACGAAGAAGAGTATATGGTAAGCCATTTTAACTCTTTCAGATATGTCAAGATGGACAACGAGTTCATTGAGACCCCCTGTCAGAATTTTGAAGAGATTCCTCAGACGATCGTTGTTACTAAGACTGTTGTTGTTGTTCCAAGGATTACCGTACCTCCACTGAAGATGGCTTCTCTAAAAGACGTTAAGGATGTAGTTGAAGAAGGTGGGTGTACTATTTGGGGCCAACTACCTAACATACTCTATAAGTCGGACAAATTTGGTCTGGGTTTCACTTCAGGAGTTCAAAAAGCTATTCGTAGTGCTCACGCCGGAGGACCATGTAATCTCAAGCCTCAACTCAACTTTAGTTTTGATGAAAGACAAACAAGCTAGTTTGATGAAAGACAAACAAGCATTATGGAAAGAAGGAAAAGAAGTGGAAATCATCTTAAAGCATCATTCACTCAAAGCTTCAAGGAACTTGGCAAGCAATCAAGTATATCAATTCTCAATTAAACTACATTGATTAGAAATGCTCAAAAATGATATACACACTTGCCACATCACTTCAAGTATATTTCAAAACAATTTTTAAGTTTTTCTCTGCTGTAAATCGATTAACATCTTGTGTAAATCGATTTACACATGCTTTTTCAAAAACTGTTTGCTCCTGCCAGCAATCGATTGACATGTTGTGTAAATCGATTGATCACAGAACAAACTGATTTTTTAACACATGTAAATCGATTGACACAACATGCTAATCGATTTACACTTCAAACTTTTTGAAATTCTGAACGTTACAAACACGTGCAATCGATTTGCATGTTATGTTAATCGATTTGCACATTGAAAATTTTTGAAAAATCTGAAATGGTTTCAAGATATCCTTCATACCTTTTCTCCAATAGTTGCATGATCAAACATTGCATCTTGTCAAGTTTCACAAACAGAAAAGTGTCCTTTTGGAAAGGTATCTTGATTACTATATATTGCAAAATATTTTCAAATCATAAACAACTCTTCTCTTGCAATAAAATCTGAACTTTGTAAAATATTCAAACTTCATATTTCTTAACTTTTAAGAACAAAGATTTTCTGCACTTTCACATATAAAGAACAGAAATCTTTGAGCATTATCTAACCATTGTGTTACAGTTTGAATTGCTTACAAGAGAAGAAAGAAGAAACTTCAAGAAATCATACTTCATAAAAACATACAAAGTGTAACTTATTTCCAGGATTGTTGGAATTAAATATTAGATTATTTTTTGTTCCTTGTTGTCCATTGTTGGAAACAAGAGGTATCTTTTGAGAGGATTGTTCTCATTAGACTTATTGGAAATCCAAGAGGGTGTTCTTGGTTATTTGTTAGGTTCTTTAGTGGATAAGACTAGGAAGAGTCTTGTAAAAGTTCTAACAATATAGTAAAATCTCTTGCGTGTTTGCAAGGGGACTGGACGTACTTCCGGGTTGTGGAAGGAACCAGGATAATTCTCCGTGTCTCTTTACTTTCTGCACTTTACAGTTTTCAAAGCACTAAATCAAAACCAGAAAGTATAAAATAAGTCAAAAATCGACCATCACCTAATTCACCCCCCCTCTTAGGCGCAATCTTAATCTTACAATTGGTATCAGAGCAGGTTATAGGTAACCTGCTCCTAGAGATCCAGAATGGCTTCCGCAAATCTTCAACCAGTTTTCAGAGATGGTGGTAGTAACAACAAGCCTCCTCTATTTTGTGGTGAATATTTTGACTTTTGGAAAATACGCATGAAGGCGCATTTAGAAGCACAAGGAGAGGAAGTATGGGATGCTGTTGAAAATGGTCCATTTATCCCAATAACGGTAATCAATGGCGTTGGGTCTGCAAAGCCCAAAACTGTATGGGACGACGATGATAAAAAGAAAGTTCTCTATGACAAAAAGGCAATAAACCTTCTTCAAGGTGCTCTCAGTATGGACGAATTTTTTCGTGTCTCAAACTGCACAACAGCAAAGGAAATTTGGGATACCTTGGTTCAAACTCATGAAGGAACGGCTGAAGTAAAAAGATCAAGGCTAAATACCTTGAGTCAAGAATATGAACTATTTCGAATGCAGCCCGGAGAATCCATTCTTGACTTACAAAAGAGATTTGTGCATTTGACAAATCACTTAATTGCTCTTGGTAAAACCCTGCCAAATGATGAACTCAACTTGAAAATCCTTAGATCATTGACTAGGGAATGGCAACCAAAGGTAACGGCAATCTCGGAAAAGAAGAGTCTCTCCGCAATGACTTCCGCTACATTATTCGGCAAACTTCAAGAATACGAAACGGAACTCGGTAGACTTGAAAAACATGAGAATCTAGAAAAGAAGTCCAAAAACATTGCCTTAAAAATTGATTCAAAAGAAGTGGTAAAAGAAGACAATCCGGAAGAAGATGAAAATTTCATGCTTCTAGTGAAAAGACTTGGAAAGTTTTTTGGCAGAAATGACAAAGGCGGATCTCATGCACATAAGAGAAAGCACTTCAAGAAAAGAGAAGCCTCCACATCAACTCAAGATGTCTCATGTTATGAATGTGGAAAGCAAGGACACATCAAGCCAAACTGTCCAAATCTCCCAAAGAAAAATGGATTCAAAGGAAAGGACTCAAAACAAAAGAAAGCCTACATAGCATGGGAAGATAATGAGATGAGCAGTTCATCGGAATCGGAAAGCGACGAATGTGCAAACTTAGCCTTAATGGCATCGCATCACTCCGACAATGAAGAAGAGGTTAGTAATGAATTTAATCTTTTTGATGATGATGTTCAAGGTGCAATTGATGAACTCTTGAAAGAATGCAAAAGTTTATACAAAAAGGTGTCAAAACAAGAAAAAGAACTTCTAAGTTGTCTAGAAAAAATTGACACCATGACTAAAGATTTTGATCTTCAAAAACAAAATTTTATAAAAGAAAAGGAAAACTTTGCATGCTCCAAGTGTGAATCAAATGTCTTTCAAATTGTTCAATTGAAAAGAGTCATTGAACGATATGAAAAAGGACAAATAGGATTGGAAGGATTACTAAGCCAACAACGTTATCCTAATGATAAAAGAGGTCTTGGTTATGTGAATACTAAGAAACCAAGTAACAATCCCACTGTTTTTGTAAAGGCTAGTAATAGTTCCAATCCCAAGAAAGTAGAAAAGAAGCAAGTTGTTCATAATCATCAAAAGAAAAAGGCTAATGTATCTAAAAGAAAACAAATTCCTAGATACAAGAGTAAATTTGTTCCAAATTGTTTTTACTGTGGTATTATTGGACACACACCAAATGCATGCTATATTAGAAATTTCAGTATGGCTAGTGGACATTATGCATGGGTGAAAAAGGGAACTAACTATGAAGGACCCAAGGCAACTTGGGTACCTAACAAGAAATAATTTGTTTTTGTAGGTATGCTTGAAATCCACTTCAAATGTTTGGTATCTTGATAGTGGATGTTCAAAGCATATGACAGGAGATGTACACCAATTTTCATATCTAGTACATAAAGCCAAAGGGTATGTCACCTATGGAGACAACACCAAAGGAAAGATTCTTGGCGTTGGAATAGTTGGCACACCTCCATCCATTCAAATTGAGGATGTTCTCTATGTTGAAGGATTAAAGCACAACCTTCTTAGCATAAGTCAACTTTGCGATAGAGGGTTCAAGATCAAATTCAACAAAGAAGAATGCCTTATTATGGATGAGGCAACCAATGAGGTAAAACTCAAAGGTATAAGATCTAACAATATTTTTGTGATTACTCTAGATGATTTGTCTATGAAGGTACAATGTCTTATGGTAAACAACAATGACGCTTGGTTATGGCATAAGAGGATTGCTCACATTCACATGGAGCACTTGAACAAATTGGTTAAGCATGACTTAGTTATTGGTCTACCAAAGATGAAGTTCATCAAAGACAAATTATGTAGTGCATGCCAAAAGGGCAAACAGACCAAATCAACTTTCAAACCAAAGAATGTGGTTTCAACAACAAGACCACTTCAATTGTTGCACATGGATCTTTTTGGTCCATCTAGAACAAGAAGCTTCGGAGGTAACGTTTATGCATTAGTTATTGTAGATGATTTTTCCCGTTTCACTTGGTCTTTGTTTTTAGTACACAAGAATGAAGCATTCAAGGCATTCAAGAGATATGCAAAACAAGTTCAAAATGAGAAGTCATCAAAAATAACATCAATCCGAAGTGATCATGGTGGAGAGTTCCAAAACACATTGACATCAGACATCATTTCATCCGAGACCATGTACTCAAAGGAGATGTCGAGATCACATTTGTGGACACTCAAAATCAACTCGCGGACATCTTCACAAAACCACTTGCAAAGGATGCATTTTTCAAAATTCGTCGTGAACTTGGAATCCTCGATGAACAAGATATTTAAGGTGCACTCAATCCTTAACTATACCTTAATGTACATATATATGTGGTTAGACATTGTTTCAAATGTTAAAAATAATGATGTTTTAAATTTTCTCTTTAAGTAAATCGATTTACACCATATGTCAATCGATTTACTACTGAAGCAAATCATTTCTTTTAATAAAATCTTCTGTGTAAATCGATTTACACAATATGTCAATCGATTTACTACTGAAGCAAATCATTTTTTTAATAAAATCTTGTGTGTAAATCGATTTACACAATATGTAAATCGATTTACCACTGAACGAAAATTACTTTTTATGAAAAATGTTCTGTGTAAATCGATTTAACCAAGGGGTAAATCGATTTACCACAGAATCTGAAGCATTTTTATGAATTTTCTCTTCTATGTATTTTGAAAGTTTTGTGTTTTTCATTCATGTTCCTATACATTTCTTTCTGGTATACTTTCTTGTTGCATCTTTCCCTTCTTTTTGATAATGTCAAAGGGGGAGAAGGATGTAATAGCACTTTATGGTTGTTTGTTTTCATTGTCTTTAGAGAGCAAACTTTCAAAGCTTTTTCTCCATAGGGGGAGAAATCTTCTCAGGGGGAGAAAACACCTTTTGCTCAAATTCTGATCAACACATAAAGGAAAATGGTTTGTCATCATCAAAAAGGGGGAGAATGTAATCTCAAGCCTCAACTCAACTTTAGTTTTGATGAAAGACAAACAAGCTAGTTTGATGAAAGACAAACAAGCATTATGGAAAGAAGGAAAAGAAGTGGAAATCATCTTAAAGCATCATTCACTCAAAGCTTCAAGGAACTTGGCAAGCAATCAAGTATATCAATTCTCAATTAAACTACATTGATTAGAAATGCTCAAAAATGATATACACACTTGCCACATCACTTCAAGTATATTTCAAAACAATTTTTAAGTTTTTCTCTGCTGTAAATCGATTAACATCTTGTGTAAATCGATTTACACATGCTTTTTCAAAAACTGTTTGCTCCTGCCAGCAATCGATTGACATGTTGTGTAAATCGATTGATCACAGAACAAACTGATTTTTTAACACATGTAAATCGATTGACACAACATGCTAATCGATTTACACTTCAAACTTTTTGAAATTCTGAACGTTACAAACACGTGCAATCGATTTGCATGTTATGTTAATCGATTTGCACATTGAAAATTTTTGAAAAATCTGAAATGGTTTCAAGATATCCTTCATACCTTTTCTCCAATAGTTGCATGATCAAACATTGCATCTTGTCAAGTTTCACAAACAGAAAAGTGTCCTTTTGGAAAGGTATCTTGATTACTATATATTGCAAAATATTTTCAAATCATAAACAACTCTTCTCTTGCAATAAAATCTGAACTTTGTAAAATATTCAAACTTCATATTTCTTAACTTTTAAGAACAAAGATTTTCTGCACTTTCACATATAAAGAACAGAAATCTTTGAGCATTATCTAACCATTGTGTTACAGTTTGAATTGCTTACAAGAGAAGAAAGAAGAAACTTCAAGAAATCATACTTCATAAAAACATACAAAGTGTAACTTATTTCCAGGATTGTTGGAATTAAATATTAGATTATTTTTTGTTCCTTGTTGTCCATTGTTGGAAACAAGAGGTATCTTTTGAGAGGATTGTTCTCATTAGACTTATTGGAAATCCAAGAGGGTGTTCTTGGTTATTTGTTAGGTTCTTTAGTGGATAAGACTAGGAAGAGTCTTGTAAAAGTTCTAACAATATAGTAAAATCTCTTGCGTGTTTGCAAGGGGACTGGACGTACTTCCGGGTTGTGGAAGGAACCAGGATAATTCTCCGTGTCTCTTTACTTTCTGCACTTTATAGTTTTCAAAGCACTAAATCAAAACCAGAAAGTATAAAATAAGTCAAAAATCGACCATCACCTAATTCACCCCCCCTCTTAGGCGCAATCTTAATCTTACAGACCAACACTATGAATCAACAACCATGGAGTCAATGATGTGGAAGATGCTGATAGTGACTGTGACCTGGAAAATTGGATCTTCCCTACTACCAGCAGTGGACTCAATAATTGGACGGCTAGATATTTTGTGCCTATTTCTTTTATCCATGAGTAACTTCTTTTCTGTTTTAGAGGATATGTAACTTTTGAATGATTTAAACTCTAAAACCTTGTGTCTTACCCGAGGCACAACAGTTTATTTGTGAGGGTTATCATATGTTATTTTCATATGTCATTACTAAATCGTTGGACATTTTGTCATTCAAATTTTATGCTCTCTGTTTTTCTTGTACTTTATTTTGTCAAAATAGCTATGTGCTATTACACACACCCACATATCAAATTGTAGATCCACATCCACCCTGGATCCCATTGATAACAGTTCTGCTATTTCCAGTTATGACTTTGAAAATTCGATCTACCAAGCCGAGGATGAAGGTGGGGGAGACTGTGAAGTACCAAGATAACTTGCTAGACTATTACAGCAAGAGGAAAGGGCAATCCAACCTTATGAAGAGTCGGTCGAGACAGTAAATTTGGGTATTGAGGAGAATAAAAAGGAAGTCAACATAGGTGCCAATTTGGAAAACGGTGTTAAAGAACAGTTAATTTAGATGTTACGTGATTACGTTGAGATTTTTTCCTGGTCATACGAAGACATGTCGGGGCTGGACATTGATATTGTGGTTCATTGTCTGCCAATGAAAGAAGACTACCCTCCAGTGAAGTAAAAGGTTCGTTGTATGCATCCTGAGATGTCAGAAAATATCAAGGTTGAAGTCATGAAACAATTCAATGGCGTATTCTTAGTTGTTACTTCTTATCCACAGTGGGTTGAGAACGTGGTACTGGTACCTAAAAAGGACGGTAAGGTGCGTATGTGTGTGGATTACAGAGATTTGAATACGGCAAGCCCCAAGGATGATTTTCCGCTTCCCCATATTGATGTTATGGTTGAAAACACCGCACAACATAAGATATTCTCCTTCACAGACGGTTTCTCTGGTTTTAATCAGATCAAAATGGCACCCAAATACATGGAGAAAACAACTTTCGTCACACAGTGGGGCACCTTATGTTACAAAGTTATGCCATTTGGGTTGAAGAATGTCGGGGCAACCTATCAGCGTGCTATGGTGGCTTTGTTCCATGATATGATCCACCACGAGATAGAGGTCTATGTTAATGATATGATAGTCAGGTCTCAGACTGATGAAGAGCACCTTGATCACTGGCAAAAACTGTTTAAAAGACTAAAGAAGTACAAGCTAAGACTGAACCTGAACAAATGCACCTTTGGAGTAGGATCTGGTAATTTCCTGGGTTTTATTATCAGTGGTAAGGGTATTGAAGTGGATCCTGCAAAGGTTAAAGCAATTCAAGAGATGCCAACTCCCTGCACCGAGAAGGAGTTTAGAGGTTTTTTGGGATGTCTAAACTACATTGCCAGATTCATTTCCCACCTAACGGCTACTTGTGAACCAATCTTCAAATTAATGAAGAAAGATCAAGTAGTGAAGTGGAATGAAGATTTCCAGACATCCTTTGATAGAATCAAGGAGTAACTTCAAGAACCTCTAATTTTGATGCCACCAGTTGAAGGAAGACCTCTGATCATGTACTTAACAGTATTAGAGAATTCAATGGGGTGTGTGCTGGGGCAACATGACGATTCTGGTCGAAAAGAGCATGTAATATACTACCTTAGCAAAAAGTTTACCTATTGTGAAACAAGATACACACTGCTCGAGAAAACTTGCTCCACTTTGGCATGGGCTTCTCCCCGACTAAGATAGTATATGTTGACTCACACTACCTTATTGATATCTAAAATGGATCCTATCAAATACATATTTGAGAAGCCCGCTCTCTTCAGAAGAATAGTAAGATGGAAAATGGTCCTAACCGAATATGACATCCAGTACACTACTAAAAAAGAAATCAAAGGAAGTGTACAAGCTGATCATTTGGCTCATCAGGCTGTTGACAATTACCAATCAATGAATTTTGAGTTCTCGGATGAGAACATTATGTTAGTAACTAACTGCGAAGAACCTGGACCAAATGAAGGACCTAAAAAAGGATCCCGATGGACTATGTTCTTTGACTGAGCTTCCAACGCACTCAACAATGGCATTGGTATTGTGATTGTCTCCCCCAAAGGCTGTCAATCACCCTTCATTGCTAGATTATGCTTTAGGTGTACCAACAATATGGCCGAGTATGAAGCGTGCATCATGGGTCTTAAAGATGCTATTGACTTGAGAATCAAATTCTTGAGCGTATATGGAGACTCGTCCCTGGTAGTCATTCAGTTCAAGGGAGAATGGGACACGAAGCATCCTAATCTCATCCCGTACCGAGAGCATGTATTGACATTGATCCCATATTTTAAAGATATTACCTTTGAACATATTCCATGAGAATAAAACCAGTTAGCGGACGTGCTAGCTACCATGTCATCCATGTTTAAGGTCAGATGGGATAACGAAGCCCCTCATATCATTATCGAAAGATTAGACGAACCAACTTACTGTTATGAGATTGAGGCCGAGGAAGTAGAAGAAAATCCTTGGTTCCACGAGGTGAAAATGTATCTCGAAGCACAAGAATACCCTTAGGGGGAATCTATCAATGACAAGAAGTTCCTAAGAAGGTTCTCTACCAAGTTCTTCCTAAGTAACGAAATTCTCTACAAGCGCAACCATGATTCCAATTTACTATAGTGTGTAGACAAGAGAGAAGCGGAGAAAATCATGGAGGATATGCATGAAGGTACCTTTGGTACCCATTCTAGTGGGTATACATTAGCTAAAAAAATCCTACAGGCAGGATACTATTGGTCCACTATGGAAGCAGATTGTCATCATCACTCCCGAACTTGCCATAAATGCCAGATCTATGCTCACAAAGTACACGTATCTCTTGTTCCTTTAAACGTCTTGGCTGCTCCCTAGCCATTTGCAATGTGGGGTATTGATATGATTGGAGAGATTATACCTAAGACTTTCAATGGGCACCGTTTCATCCTTGTTGCCATTGATTACTTGACAAAATGGGTCGAGGCAACTTCATATGCTTCTGTTACCAAGACTGTTGTGGCACGGTTCATTAGACATGATCTTCTATGTCAGTATGGTATTCCAGAAAGAATTATCACATATAATGGTACCAACCTCAATAATGCTATGATCACCGAGCTCTGTACGCAATTCAAGATCCAACATCATAAATCTTCACCCTACCGGCCGAAGATGAATGGTGTTGTGGAGGCCACCAATAAGAATATAAAGAAGATCATACAGAAAATGATAGTAACATATAAAGACTGGCACGAGATGTTACCATTTTCTATTCATGGTTACCGTACCTCAGTTCACACGTCAACAAGGGCAACCCCTTTTTCTCTCGTATACGGTATGGAAGTTATTTTACTTGTCGAAGTCCAGATCCCTTCCTTAGAATCATGAAAGATGCAGGTTTAAACAAAGACGAATGGATCCAAACTCGACTTTACCAATTGTACTTAATTAACGAGAAGAGGCTCGCGGTTGTTTGTCATGGTCAAATGTACCAAAAATGCATGATCAATGCTTTTAACAAGAAGGTCAAACGCCAGGTATATCAGGTTGGTGACCTAGTAATCAAGCGCATCATCCTGCCACAAGGTGATCCCAGGGGAAAGTGGACTCCAACATACGAAGGACCATTTGTGATCAAGAGTATATTTTCTGGAGGAGCCATGATACTAACCACTATGGACATTGACGACCTCCCGCACGCTGTAAACACAAACATAGTTAAAAGATACTACGCATGAAAAGAAACCCGCTAGGTTGACTGACCTGGGCAAAAATAAGGGCATCCCAGTGAACCAAAAAGGTTCGGGCAAACTTAGGGATATATATATATATATATATATATATATATATATATATATATATATATATATATATATATATATATATATATATGTAAAAACTGTACACTCGGAAATTCGAAAACCCGAAAAGGCGGCTTGGGCAAAAAAAGGTATCATGGTTGACTAAAAACATGAAAAGGAGGTCCAGGCAATAATTAGGGATTGAAAGCATACGACTATGTACCGTTGGATCACCTTACAACCAAACTTCATTATCCAAATTGACAAGTTCAAATGGTACATATCAATCCAGTCAGCTTCTGCCAAGCAGCAAAGTGATGAGACACTCAAAGATATAAAGGCAATAGTAGAATTGAAACCCAATGGGATTATTTCACATAACTATTTTTCTTTGTATACTACTTTGTATAACTTTCATTTTTGACGACATTTTCTTATTAGGATGTTCGTCTCCTTGTACAAAGACGCCTGTTATAGGCAGATTTCTTCAAATTATTACAAAATTATCTCTTTGAAAGTGCAAAACTACTTGTTTTTTTATTTTTCTGTTTTGTTTGCAAAAACGTCCAACGATTATTTTTGAACATATGCATTTGAATGTGATTACCATTTACAAATACATGCATAAAAACATAAAGGCAGTTGCTAAGGAATTTAAGGATCAGGACAATGTCGAAAAGCCATATGTAAATCCCCACAGAACACCCCTATGGGATCATTTTCAAAAAATTCATCACCCATAGATACATTCACCAGCAAGTACAGAGACAGAGATGTCCTCCCGCAAAGTCACCGTCATATCTTCAACGTGTAGCCTAATGATTTTAGATATTCTGAAATTTCTCAAAAAGATCAAGAGTTTCAATCATCTCTCCAACATCTTGGAGCATTCCTTAGCATGGTCTATAAGTTTTCTTGGATTCCCCGGCAGGGTTTCATAAAACCCCCAAACAATTTACGAAGTTTTATTTCCCCAATAGAGTTTATTTCTCTAGTTACAAAAATCCATCTCCCAGCAAATTTAACTTCAACGCATAGTGAGGAACTACATTCTTCATATCCAGCAGCAGTCAGGGATTTATTTTCCCCAGTTCAACGACACTGCAAAGAACTACTGATATGTTCACATATTGCACTCATACATAATTTTTACAAGGTTCATATCATATACATCCAAAATGCATATAGAAAAGTCTCATTTATTTTGACAACATAATTACCCAATGTGTTTCATGCATCATGACATTGTATGCAGCTAACTCTTTACATTTTCAGGAAAGATCAAATAGACGAATATCATCAACGATTTTCAACAGTTCCAAATTAATTCCTAAAACTTGACAGGGCAACTATCTGTGAACAACTGATTGTAGATCAATTCCCGAAAAAAGACGGTGCCACTATCTACAAGACCAGGTTAGAAATTAATTCCTGAAACCATACATGTCAACTATCTCAACAACCAACAAAAGTAGGTTCCAGATTAATTCCCGAAGCAAGACGGGGCAACTATCTTAAGTAACAACTTAACAATACGACCAAAGGACGGTTAATTCAATTTACTGTGAACCCTGGAATCCAACCAAATAACAGTTCAATTTACTGTGAAGCCTGGAATCCGACCATATAACAGTTCAACTTACTGTGAAGCCTGGATTTCGACCAGATAACAGTTTAAGTTGCTGCAAAGCCTGGAATATGACCAGATAACAATTTAACTCCGTTTTTCTGTGAAACCTGGAACCCAATCATATAACAGATTAACTTCAGTAAGTTGTTGTGAATCTTGGAATCTAACCAGATAGCAATTAGCTTCATCCTTTCATCTAACTTACTGCGAAGCCTAGAATTCGACCAGATAACAGTTTAACCTTAAGCAAGTTACTGCGAAGCCTGGAAACCAATTAGTTAACAGTTAATTTCATATTCCCCAGTAAGTCATTGTGAAGCCTGTAATACAACCAGATAACAATCAACTTTATTATCCTCAACAAGTTATTGTGAAGCCTGGATTTTGACCAGATAACATCTAACTTTCATTTTCCCCAGTCAAGAAATAATTCCCCAGTAGAGCAATGGAAAAATAAAACTCCTGAACTCTATTCCCAAACACATGTGATAAGATTCAATCAGAAACAAGCTCATTCTAGGACGAAGCCAGATAAAGAGACCTCTTATGGCTCAGGATAAATCAACCTAAGATTTATTCTCATACTTCTTCCAGTTTGAAGTCAACATTTATTTTGGATGGCATCTATAAGCCCATCTCTAACGACTCTCACTCATATTCTACAAATGTCATATGTAAGCCCATTCCTGATATCATCAACCAACAATATCACTTTGCACACAGGAAAGTGCAAATTTCTGGCCACTTTAGTGTTCAATCGTCTTCCATCTTCAGATCATGAAAGGCAGACAAGCTAATCTAAATCACCGGGTTTGAGAAGATTGAACAGGGGCAGCTGTTGTACCCAAAAATTCTCCCTCCCATTTTACTCAATACATTCTCATTGAGGTCCTCAATTTCTCAATGTTGACCATGAATTGGCCAGACAAATTCTCCTCCTAAGCAATGGACTTCCAACTAGGGTTTCACTTCTCACAAAAAATTTTGGGTTGCAAAGGCTTCAAGTGATTTCCATTGTCCCTAATATGTCCTCAAGAACTTCCACCCAAAATTTCATGCTTTGCACTATAAACTTGCTCAGTCAATTTCTCAAATGCTTGAAAATAAATTGTACTAGGTCAAAAGTTAATTGTGGCCAATATACTGTCAAACTTTAAGATTTTTGGTCAACATTAACTGAACTTTGACTAGGCATAACTTTCACATTCTTTGTCCATTTTTCCTAAACCAAAGCCCATTCTAAAGTAAATTCCATTTCTAAAACTTTTCTTTTTCCCTCAAGTTCAAGAAATGCATCATTTGGAAAATGTAAGCTCATACATTAAAGGTCACTTTCAGAAAGTCAACAAAAGACACTTTTTTCCAAGACCATTTACATCAAGATAAAGTCTCCAAATGGAAAATTGATCAAAAGAGAGATTAAAGAGGACATCCTTGGTTTTCCAAAAAGTCAAAGATCATCATAAATGGATAAAAATTGAGCATGTTATGGCTTGCACAAGTTAGGCAATTTTCAAGAAATGCATGAAGTCAATTGTGGGTAAAATCATTTTTTCAAGCTAGTGGACCTAATTTTTAGGAACCAAACATGTTCAACACATGCCTAAGGACCTTTAAACCTATCCATGCAATATTGGGATTTTTATTTTTATTTATTTGGATTTTTATTCATTTAAATATGAATTAAATCAAAATATAATAAAAGATATTGGAGTAAGGCGTGTGGGATTTTGTTTTGATCAGACTTGAGGCCTATGAAGCTCATGGCCAGCTAGAGAATCGCGTGGGATGCATACATGGAAACAAATCTTCAAATAATGAAAGATTTTCAATTATTTTTGGATCAAAATCAAACCATGATTGCACGCGAATTTTGGCCATATTTGTTAACCTAATCTCACTCTCATATATACACAGCACATCCATTCATCAAGGAGACACGAGGGATGCCTCCAAAACCTAAGAAAATTTCCAAAGTTTCAAGAAAGTTTGCAAACTATTTTATACGATCACGGCCTCCTCGATCCATAAGAAGCATACCATCCTCCTACTGGAGGTCCCAGGAGCCATTCCTAATCCATAGGAAAACCCAACACACGCAGGAACTCCCTCACACTATCCCTCTGATTGGTAACCTTTCTGTGATCTCAAACTTTTAAAATATGCCATTTAAATCCATATTATGCATATATTCGCGTTACTGATGATCTTTGCATTTGAATTAACGTATTACATGAGAGTTAAAGCGCATGGATGAGATCATGCCCTTCTTAGGGCACGATCTGAACTTTCTTACGAAACGCACGATTCAGAGCGATTCAGGCCAAGATAACCTCAAATTTGGAATCAGGTGAAATTTTAAGGGAACTAGGGTAGGTTTTAATTCTTGACGTTTGTTATTTTTGAAGATTAGGTTTTGAGCCAACCTTAGAAGACAACCGGAGAGTTGACTCTTGTGAGCTGACTCCATTTGCCCAAATGTTACACTCCTATTGGTTCATTCAGTCACATCACACATGTTTTTAATTCCAATATATTTCTGACTTTGTTTCACATATATTGTTATTTTGTTGTTTGTATCAACGAATGACAGGTTGGCTGAGTGGTAAGTTAAACGTATGCAATGGGAAAGGACTTGGGTTCGATACCCAGGTCTGGAATATGATTTTTTCTAACATTTTGTATTGCAGATCCAGTGTTTCCAGACACCACGTGTGCACCATACATCATCTAGCCATCACCATCAGATCCCAATTCATCTGGATCCAAGCGCCCCAAACACGCAGTCTCACCATGGACTCTCCAGACGCCCCCTCACCAGATCCAACGCAGCCTGGGCTCCCCTTTGGTTTGGGCCTAGCAGATTCCAATTCACACCCCCTCAATTTGTTTTGACACCAGACCCATTCTTATTTCTTTTGTTTTGACTCATTTATTTATTTCTTTTAACTTTTTTAACTAATCAGAAGAAAAAAATATAAAAAATCACAAGAAAATAAATCTAGGACTTTCTTAAATAAAATTTCTTTAATTTAATTAATTAATTATCTTAACCTATTTTTTTGTAAATTAAAATTAGTTAGAACTTAGATTAATTTTAATTAATTTTCAATTCTTTTATAAATAAAAAATGCAAAAACATAGAATTAGTTTCCCTATTTTAATTTCAATTTTCATTAATCATTAATATTTTTCTGTAAGTTTAGATCTAGAGTTAATAATTAATTTTTTTTAAGACAAACCTTTTATTAAAATAAAATAAAAAAAAGATTTTCTTTTACTTAGAAATATTTTAGGGTTTTAGACATCCTTTCAAATTTGCGCGCGTTTAATATTTTAGCATTATTAAATTTACATTTTTATTATTGTATCGGCCCATGGATTGTAATAGACTAATTAGATTTATTTTTACTTTTTGTTTCCCCATTTGGACTTGTATACTCCCCCTCCCCGAAGCCATGTAATAGTTAGGTTTTAAATTGCGTACTTTAAATTCCTGTACATATATTAACTGTTAGATGTATGCCTAATAGGATTGCATGACAAGAATTAAAAACAAAAAAAATGTTAGCAAACCTAACGCAAAGATAAATAATTGAAACACACCGCACTTGCACATGCGCACCTCTAGGGTACCCCCACTTCGGTTGCCTTCAGAATAAAACAGTCACAACTCTCGAAACATGAGAGATTTTAGTGGCTTCCCTCCGGTTTAAAGATCACAAAAATGACCCACTCGACGTTGCCTGATATGATCTTAAAACCCTAGGATAGTTACTAAAGTATCTTGCCCGGTTTCCTTTGTGACTGTACGATGCCCCTTTGATTGTCCCTCAAACATGCAATGATAGGGCTACTTACTCAGTAATTGTAAGATAGTATTGTCTAAAGGAAAAGAGGAAAAGAACAAACTCTTTCGAGTAGGTAGATAGTTCTTAGATGCTTGATCAAATAAAAGAATTTTCCATACATACACTCCTTTCCAAAAATATTTCAAAGCCATTTTGTATACATTCTCAACAATACGAGAAACATTACAAAGTTCGCCGCACTCAGGCGTCTTTTCAAAATACTTTTTTTCAAACACACAAACAAAAGGTGTTTTCAAATGAGCTAGCATCTAAGAGCCCTTAGATAACTACAGATGGAAAGGGTGCTAACACCTTCCCTTTCCATAATCTATCCCCCTTACTCTGAAATAATCTCGAAAGGTCTTTTTCTATTCTTTTCATCTTTCCTTTGTTGGATAAAAGAAAAAGTCGGTGGCGAATCTTGCTTACTGCAACATTTGCGAATACAAATGCAAAACTAGTATAACAGTCGGTTTTGCCACCATATTACAACATCCACAACCCAGCTATAATATATTTTCACAAGATCCTAGCCTACACCCTTTTTGGTAAATAACAAAACATTACCATTGTTTCTAGAGCTGAGCTTTTTATCGTGTTCTGTGCTTCACATAACCGTCCCATAAATGGAGCTATATTTATGCTAGCAAATTTTAACCGTCTTACGAGAGTTGCACATGACCCTATTCTCATAGGTGGCTTAGTTACCATGATAGCTAATGCTATCGGGTTAAGATAACAATTGCTGAATCTTGTCCCTCAGGGTAGATTTCAACCTATGAATATAAGTTAATGTTTCAATAGGGGTATCATTGGAAACCTAGGACCAGGTAACTTCAAACTTCTAATTAACAATCAGTTAATGCCACTTTTTACCCTACCTGAACCTAGGGCTAGCATACATGACTGAAATAACTAGTTATATGATTGGGGCGCACCACACATGTCGCCACCACCCACTCCTGAGACACCCATGATTTATGAAAACCTCGATGCTTTCCTGTCCGATGAGGATACTGACCCTAATACCCCCTCCCTTTTACCATGACTTACCATCTCCCTAACAGGTTGGTTCAAACTTCCCCGATTCTCCAGTTGTTTCTCCACCTCTCGTATTTCATCCAGCTCCCGCCTTGACTGCCATCCAATCAGAGATTGATTTGTTGAAGGACAAGCTTATTATTCTGAGGATCGACTTCCATTCCTTTATGGATACAGTAGTCGAATAGCCAGACTATATTTATCAGCATCTTTCTCCGCATCTCTTGATCCACGTGGCTGATTTTCCAAACGTATTTCATTTTTTTTCCTTTTCACATTTAAATATTGAGGTCAATGTTTTGTTTAAGTGTGGAGAGTAGTCTTATTAGAGTATATTTTCATTTATTTGACATTATATTCTTAAAAATTTTGGGAATTGTATTTTCCAGTACAATTTCTATTCATTTTCAGTTCAATTTTATTATGAGTTTTATTTACTTTATTTATTTATTGCATTAGTATCATATTTACATATATATATATATATATATATATATATATATATATATATATATATATATATATATATATATATATATATATATATATATATATATATATATATATATATATATATATATATATATATATATATTTATATATATATATATATGTGTGTGTGTGTGTGTGTGTGTGTGTGTGTGTTATGCTTTAATACTTCCATATTATTTATTCCTATATATTTATGTACAAGTATTGAAAAGATATACTGCATAACAGAACTGCAAATTATTAAATTTTATTCTATTTCTAGACCCATGTCATTCGCCACACAAGAATGACGCTCGTCACGCTTCACATGACCCAGTCCCGTTCGGCATATAAACATGACGCTCGACACACACTGAGAAACATAAGTGTTTTTGTATTATCACAGAAACCCTCGTAAAACCATTCCTCCTTCCATTTTCTTCAAACACTGGCCACAATACATTGAACCTGTGCCTGTTTCTCTTTCCCATTATCATTGCCATAAAAATCCACTAAACCTCACTTGTTACCATCATTATATCTCTCTACATAAACCATCTCCAAACCCATTTCTATTTCAAAATCCCCAATTTCTCACACAAACTTCTACCCATCTTCCTTTCTTGGTTCAACAATGGCACGAAGAAATTCCAGACCGGATCTAGATCTTTCCGGAATTATATTTCGCAACGGAGAAGCCGGAGAGCACTAAAGGGATCGGTACTTAAGTTCTATCAACACTCTGTAGTACCTACACGGTATGTTGGTATTAAGTGCCTGCGAAAATTGGGATTGTTGAACAGTGTGCAATGGTTACTCCATAACTCTGACTTAGCGTTCATCTGCATACAAAATCTCCCAACATATGAGTCGCTGACTTTGGAATTTCTAAACTCGTTCTAATACAACCTGCCTTGTGACGAAAACAAGAACCTATCCGACTCTGCTACTTTTAGAATGTTCAACAATGAATGTTCTGTAAGTCAATCCACTTTGAGTGCTTTCTTCCATTTCCCTTGCGAGGGAGTGGTACACCATTGTATTCCAGAAGACCTAGATTGGGCGTCTACAAGGTTCAAGCTTTGGATAGTTCTTACCAATAAGGAACCTAACAGTTGGGAAGGGCTTTATGCTTCATCCATTCATAATCCCCCAATAAGGTATTTCCACCGTGTTATCTCCAACACCATTTTTGGGAGGATTAACAACAACAAGGTTAATTCTAAATAATTTTTCCTCCTCCATTGTACCTTCAAACCCAACAAAAGGATCAATGCAAGCATCTTCCTCATATCACATATCCAGTCCTTGTATGTCAGAGGATCTACGCCTTTCTGAAATTGAGGGATAGTCACCTCTATAGAACTTGGCCTTCACCTTCAAGACAAGCTTTCAAATTTGCCATCATTGTCGCCCACTTTCATTGACATCGACAACTGTCGAGATGGCCACTTGAGTAAGGTCAGAAGAGATGGTAGGTACAACCTCATGGTGCACAACAAGGTAGTTCCTAGTGTCATTTTGCCTAACTTTGCACTTACTAATATTACAGACTTGTTTAAGTGGCTTTATGACCTTGATGCACCTGCACTTGGAGATAATGTGCAAAGAAACCAGGGAAATGTCCAAGCAGATGAAATGGAGCAAGAAAAGGAACAAGGATACACTAAATAACAAGCTCCTCCTAAAAACGTTGCAAGCACGTCCACTAGGCCCAGGAGAAGACGAGAAAGAGTAACGGCCTCGAATGATGACATGATTGCTGCCATAATGGAACAAGATGAGAGAATGCAGACTATGCAGAATAACCAAAATGCAATGATGTAACTTATGCTGGCCTTGAAAACCTAACAACAAGAATATGACGAAAGAAATAAGTCTCGGGCTGCAAGATCAACCTAGGAAATGGTGGCCTTAACTGTACGCATGGATGGTTTTCAAGATTATATATACCATGTGGTTACGCCCTATCCTCTAGGTACACGAGGACGAGGAAGAGGACTCGAAAACGAACAAGAATAGCTGGATTTTTGTTTCTCTTCCCGTTTCCTTTTTTTTTGTTTTTAAAGCATTGGGACATTGCTTGTTTCAAGCTTAGGGGAGTTAGTTAGTTTAGAAACTCTTTGTTGATTTCTAAGTAGGTATTTCTTTAATTTCCATTTGTATTTCTTGTAATAAAAAACATCATTAAATTTTCGAGTTCGTTTATGCAATTTTCCCGTTATTATCGAATTTTCTACTTTCTTGAGCCATAACAAAAATTTTGTGTTCGTTACTTGCATAATCTGACGCATTCGAAGAATATATAGGTTTCTCACTTTTTAAAAAGATATATGAGAAACTTTGAGTGAAACAGAAGTATGATGGATATCGTCGTAACACTTTAAATCCCCAGATTGCGCTAGATCGATTCCAGTGCCCTTTATACCGAAACCTTAAAATTTAGCTTTAAAGTAGATCCAAGTAGTTTATCTAGCAGTCAACAATGTCTTAAACACAAACTATGTAGAGAGTCGATGAATATAAGTGAATGATCCAGTATATTTAAAAGATACATGCTTTGATGTAAGAAAATATGGAATGTACCATTTAAGTTAGGCGACCCTCACCCGATCGCTTAATCCAATGGATGCAGTACCTACATGATATAACATAAAAACCTGTTTTCGGTTGGTTCAGAGGTGTCTGGTATTGAACTTGGTAGGGAGGACTATGGTCCGATCCCCCGCAATTTGCAATTGGGTAAATTAATGGAGGTTACCGCATTTATGTTCCAGAACCTCGTGCTTAAAAGGATCATAGTCACTAACTGGCTACTCTATTATTCGTGTGTGAAGATAAAGGGCTTAATGTGACTGCGCTAGAATGAAAACGGGTAAAATTTAGCAAAAAGAATTAGATTGAGCTATAATGGCCTGACTGGAATCGTTCTGCACAATGGGGGATTTTTAGTGTTATTACCGTATCTTTTGTGTTATGTTGAGCTTACATTTTCGCAAACATTGGCAGCCTCTTATGATTCAGATTACATCATGCAATTGCATTTAACTTGTGCCTTATTGGTTTTTATACTAACTTTATTGCTTGAGGACAAGCAAAGGTTCAAGCTTAGGGGAGTTTGATAACATGAAAAGATATAGCATTTTCTGCCTGATTTACATAGATTAAATTTCCAATTCCTGGTTTATTATGTCATATTTTATATCTTTTTGTAGTATTTGCAACATATTTCAGGTACTTAGCTTTTGCAAGGCATAAATGAGAAAAGGAAGAAAAACATTGGAAAAATGAAGTTCAAATGGCCTTTTTGAATCATTTCAGCACTTCCTGCACCAGATGGCATGCCGCCCGCCATAAGGGTGTTACGACCGGGACAAGTTGGAGCTTTGTGCCCCTCGGCACGTCTCATGTTACGACCAGGACATATAAGAATTTTGTGCCCCACGTCACACCACATATCACGGTCGCCACGATCATAAGACAATTATAATTTTCTCTCCATTTGACGAACTCAGCGCATGTTCACAAATTCTTCTCCATGTTGAATTTCTATTTTTCCTTAACTAATGGACCCTTCTTATATTGCAGTAGTTACCAAACAGGAGATCTCTCTTATACCTTGAACAATTGTTACGTAGTCTTACTTTCAATCTCACTTTTTCTACTAGCATTATTTTTGTATTCTGTTTTTGATATTTTCCAGTTTAGATTTCTAGCATTAATTTTCCAGATTTCTTAGAACTACTTAGGAAATAAAAAACCCACCATCAATGTAGTATTTTTCCACATCGGGGAAGTACTGCAACACTAGTTTGTTTCCAGACTTCCACAATTTGCTTATGATTACTATAATTTAATCAGAGATATTTTTGCTACAAGTTAATCTTGTCGGCTTGTGGAGGATACGCATTACTCGAAATTAATCGCTTTATTATTCACTTTCAAGTTTCTATTTTAATAAGCATAATTTATGAATTTCGTACCATGCATGCGTTGTTGAATTTAAGTTTTAATTTTATGTTGTTCTGGGATAAAATTATGTCTGGCTAGATTCCCTGATACCGGTATGTAAAACTTAACCGAAAGGATTCGGTAATTATCTGAAATTATTATTTTTAGAAAAACACTTTTCTAGTTTTATTTTCCAATTGAATATTTAATTGTTTTTGCACGGAAGTATGAGACAGTCTAGGGATAAAATCAAGAATGCGAAAGTTTGAGGTTTTAACCAGATAATGGTTATTAAAACATTAATTTTAAAAACTGCGGAAGCGCTTTAAGGTTAATTGGACCCTATTTGTCTTCAAAAAATACTTTTGATTTTTAAATGAAACAACGGAAGCGCTCATTTTGAGCTTAACTGATATGATCTGATTCAATAGAACGAAAGTTTGAGACGAGGGTTTTTCAACGAATAGTTTCGCTGAAACTGTGTTTTAATACTAAAAGCAAATTCCAATGACTTATTAAATCCCTTAAGTTGATGAAATACATACCGGTGTCCCGTTATTAATGATTAGATTTTAGTTAATTCCCGATTAAACCCAAACACCAAAATTTTATAATTAGCGTTAGCTTTACACAGTGACCCTAAGATAACAGTAGTTTGACCAGCAGTCCTTGTGGGTTCGATATCTTTTAAAACTATGCGGTAGACTGTGAACTTGCAGTCATTACACCCGACAGACCTACAAATTTGTGATCAGTGTTACTATGAGGTAAAAGGCCCAATACCTCGACCAAGTGACAATCATATGAACACTAGGAATAAAGTGGAACATGACAGCTAATTGACTTAGGTTTCATTAGCGCGGCATGTCATCCACGTCAGTTGAGTTACAAATGAGGTGTTATCATTTTCACGTAGGTGTTATGACGATAGTAGCCTCAGGCGTACCCATGATTCTGAGTTACCCTTGACCTTACCCTGACCTAATTTTCACCCGTGAGTGGGGAGGGATTTGATTATCACAGGTACAAATGGTGACTATGTTCAGTTGGTGACTTTGTTCTGACGGTGACCGTATTTTATGTTGGTGACTATGTGATTCTCAAGTTTATTTTCTGAGTTTTCGATCTGTTGTCCAGGAGGTTCATTTGGGTTTATGTTCAGGATCTTTGATTTTGGTACTCCAACATGTTCATCGTTAACAACATTTTAGCATACATATTCCTTTCATTACCAAGGGATCATATCTTTGAGCCTCGTGCTGAGCTTTTCCATCACTTATTTGCTTAACAAAATCAAAACATGAGGGTTCCTTGGAAATGACCGAACAAGTCTTTTCATGCACATCATGTACTCCATACATCTCATGCATAACAGGTACTCAGAATGGGGATTATTATTCAAAGTTGGTATTCTTTTCAGAACTGTAGATCCTGCACTCAGAGATAAGCTATAGAATAACTTCATAGGGAATTGGCCGAGATGAAGGTCCATATGGGGTTGTTTATGGTAGACATGCATGCTATGGCCCGTGCTCAGAAATTCCTGAGAGATGAAAACAGTAAGTTGAAGACTCGGATGAGCCTGGTTATCGAAATTCTGAATATAGTGCTGAAAAAGAAAGGCAATTCCGTGCTTACTACTGTGACAAGAGTTGTTGTCGTACCTTATCCTGTAGGAATTCCAGAACACCATAAAGTATTATGGATCTTCTTCACAATCTTGGGCTTCGAAACCTCCTTGTCAGAAGCTACTCCCAGATCACTAAGAGAATCAGAGGCGTGTAATTAACGAACCAAAGAAGAAGGGGCTTGAGACTCAGTTTAACCCCATACCAATGTCGTATTTGTGGTTACTTACACTCTTATTGCAGTTTCAATTGGTCAATGTACGAAAGATACCTATTAAGGACGTCTCTGCAGGTTATGACGCTAACGCCTGTTGTGAATTCCACTCTGGTGGTTCACATCATGATGTAAGAGAGTGTATGGCACTGAAGTACCAAGTTTGTGACTTTCTTAATGCAAGGAATTTGTGTTTACTCCATATGGGTTAAACATATAAGTCAATCCTTTTCCGATTTCAGCAAGAAAAGTGGAAACTACCTCTCACTCTTAAGGATCAATTTCATGTTCTGGGTCGCCTCCTCCACAACCTATACTCCTGGAATTTCCTTTTCAGCAGTCGTTGTTTATCTTAGGACCTAGGGACCAGAGGGTCGATTAGGAAAAATAGCATCCCCGTATTTATCCATCTCAGTATGCTCCTCAACATCAAACCTATTGACAAAGATGTATGCAATAGGGTAGGCAGAGGGACGTGAAGCAAAAAAGATTGTTCGACACTGTTCATATGCCTTATAGTAAGTTGTTCCCTCGGTTGCTCAAGCTTTCCTTGGTGGAACCCAAGACATTAAATTTTTTCATTCCTCCTTATTATGTGGATCTTGATCCTAATATGCAATGTGATTACCATACTAGGGCACCAGGCCATTCTATTGAAGACTGTAGGGCCTTTAAATAAAAGGTATAAGACATGCTCGATGCAAGGGCTATCAATTTCGAGCCCAATGGCCAGATTTGAATTCTCCTTTGACTCAACGAATGTTAAGACTACAAAGAGCATCTTCTGAATCAATAAGTCCATATGGAGACTAGTCTCCTCACCATGGAAATTTCAAATTGCATTTTCATTCTCGTTTGTAATCTTTCTTGTTTGTTCAGTAATTTCTTGTATACGAAATTGTTTGTTTTTTAATATTAATCATAATGAATTGGTTATCCCTCACCTTATCAATCACCTGTCAGGAGGACAAAATATGACGATACAATAATGGTTATCCCTCACCAACCAGAGAACGAACCAGTCACAATTCATCCAGCAAGTTAAAAACGACTCGTAGTCACACGATATGTTCAAAAGGAAAGAAAATAATGATTGAGAAAAAGAAAAGAAATAAAGCACGCTTAGTCAAAAGAAAATAAAAACCTGAAAACACGTGGATTAGGAAAAACTTATCACATCCCGCTGGACTTCAAAATTAAAAATCAAAAGAATTTGTCCATAAAAGAGTTATGGAAAACGAAAAGGAAAAATGAAAAACCCGAAAAGAAAAAAGGATTATAAAGAAAAATCCTTAAAAGAACAAAGTTGTGTGATTAAACACAAAGAAAGAGGTGAATGACTGTCGTGTCCAAAAAACCTCAGTTGATTCCTCAATCATCTAAAACTTCTCTTGAGAGATGAAGGCTCGTATCGATTTAACTGAACACAGAACTCGAGAACATCATGGAGAATAGGTGGGTACAAATATTTTGAGCCTTAAATATTTTTTTCTAAAACCGTGAATCAGACCATGTCACAACCCTTGAAAGTCCTAACTGAAGCATGGGTTAATTCGAAAGCGATATTGTAATGAGAATACAGTAATATGACTCCTATGAGGCTTGCTAAAACTTTTTATTTGGTGTCACGCCATCTTTTTACTGTCTTTTGTATAAAAAATATCGATGTTTCAACATCTTTTCAGTAAAAGTTTTTCCACTTCAAGACAAGCATATGATTTGCATTAGAATTATAATTCTTAGAATAAACTTTCTTTGCATATGAAAAAGTGCTTAAACATTAAGTGAGCTTAAATAACGAGCATCATATGAAATGATCTTAATTTGGGGAAGACCTTCTATTGACTTTATTGAGTCAAAGAAGACCAATTTGAGAAATGATCTAAAGCAAATTTTGTGGAAGTTCTGATTACCCAGAAGTATTTGTTAAGTAATTATGTATCACTTTCTGTTGATCCTAAGGGATAGATTGCTTTAAGTATCTATCTGGGCACGAAGTTGTTCGAGTTAGGAGGTATGGTTGTGTACTAGCCTACTTTCAGGATGTAAGTCAACCACCCTAAGGGTATGTTGTTATCTAAGACGTCGTAAACTTCCCATCCCTCTGTAAGCATGAGGCAAGGAAATGGTTTTCCAAGACTCTATCGAGCAGGGGCAGGAATTGCAAAGGTAGTACTTCGTTGTGAAGAAGTAAAAGCATCAGAATTCGATTACCCTAAGGGGAAGAAGCATGTGAATACTCTGTCGAGTAAAAATTCCACCAATCTATGGAAATCGAGTCGAGATTAGATCTCTCAAAGATATTTGATTTATCAAAGTTTCGTCAATTCAGGCTGTTATGTCGAGATTCAAAAAATCTCTCAAAGCTTCGAGTAATAAGGGTCTGTTACCCAAAGTGTAGTTGAAGCCACTTCCGACCTTGAGTAGTCAGGGGTAGTGTTTCGAAGTCCATAACACTGGAGAAACTAATCCATGATGGCATAGATCTCATGAAAACCTCTCGAGACAAATATTTCCAAAGATCATACAATCTGAAGTAGTTACGTTAAGATTAGATAAATCTCTACTGAGTCAGAAAATTATTTAAATCTTGCATAACATGGTTAGCAGAAAAAGTTGTCATGTTATACCTGTGGAATTTTGTGATTGTTATGTTGCAGAAACAGTCATTCACTCACTGTAAAGCAGCGTACCGACAAGAAAAGCACGAGGCTTTTGATGTTATTACCAGGGTGAAATTATTGATAGGACGATTTATTTCCCAAACAGATGTCTTTCCCCAATGTAGTAGGTTTTTCTTGCTCAACATAAGCTCAATTGTTAAGATTGTTTGGAGTATAAATTCCTTATTCCCTGTGAATTCTATACCTGTCCGACTTTCAGGAACTTGATTTTCCCCAGTGATGTCAGTGAATACCTTATGAGGTTTTCTTCTCTTGCATAATCTACATTGATGAGTCTTCTTTTGAGAATTTACTTATTCCCTAGTGATCATAAATTTTGTATTAAGTCCCCGGTGGAAGTCAAATTTCGAGAGTACTCTTTGGTCAAGAAGTCTTCTCCCCCAAACAAAGATTTTTTCCTGAATGAAGTTTTCTTCTCGTCATCAGACCGTCATGCAGTGAATGGTTTGGTAAAGCCTAACAAAGATTTGTAAATCCCCTGTGAATGTTTGCAAGGGCGAGCTTATTGTTGAGTGGTTATTCACAAAGTGGAAGTTCTTTCTTCCTAGTAAGGCCTCTCTTTGTGAGATTTCTTCTCCTTCCCCAATGGAGTTGCTGTACTCGGATGGACAGAAGTGCAAGGATATCTTTGTTCTGAGATTTTCCTGCTCCCCAGTGAAGAAGTTGAAAGTTTACTCTCTATAAATCCAATGGTTAGTGGTACTCCCGGTAATGTTTAATCCCTAGCGGTGTCCTTGTTCAGAGTGTACAGTGTGTTTATTTCTCCCCATTAAAAGTTGGCAATTTATTTTTGCAAGGTTTATCAGAATACGGCATGTGGTTACTAGTTATTAAATTTATTACTCTCCAATGAATATTTAAACATGCATCATTGCATTGCATCTGTAACACCCAAATTTAATTAGAATTATTTTATTTTAAATAATTAGATTATGTGGTGTATTTTATGCGTTGGTGAACTTCTATGTTGTGTTGTAATGCAAATTGCGGGAAGTAGAGGTTTTAGAGGCTATAGAAGTTATGGTGTGTAGGGTGTGTGTGACAAAAAGTATATAATCATGGGGGTGAATAGAGAATACTAGTATTATTAATATTATGATTATTACTATTATTATTATTATGGTTAGTATTAGAGATAAAATAAAATAAATAATTAAATAAGTGAGTAGGGGCATAGTTGGGATTAAGTATTAGGGGTCTAAGGATTGTTTTTAGAAAAACAAGGAGTGAGAACGATAGAACAATCGTAGAACGAGGAAAGAGAAGAGAAGGGAAGAGCTATGGTAGGAATTCACAACTTTTGGAAGATCAAAACTTCGAATTAAGGTAACGGGGTTGAATGGATTCCTTAAATGGTGATTTTAACATGAGAGGTAGTTACTTCCTTTCCCTCTTTAGGTTTTTGGTTTGATTGTTGTATGATTTGTCTTTGGTTTGATTGTTGTTGTATGTGATTCTATATGAATTGTGAATTTTTTGATGTAATGTTGTGATTGTTGATGAGCATTATTGCTATTATGAAGCTACTACATGAGATAACCCAATCTAGAAATTATAGGTTAAGAGATGAGAAATTGAGAGATTAGTGATGAATAATGATCTATAATTGATGTATAGGTAGTGGTGTATCATAATATTTTGATAGGTGATGAAACCCCGTTGTTGTACCCCAATTTTTTCCCCTAAGATCCCTTCATCATACCATGTTGATTCATCACAACAAGATCACACTAGGATTATTGGTTTCCCTTCCTACATTTAGTTTTTCCCTTTTGAGGGATTACCAATAACCTTGACTTATGTTCCTTTTGTGATCATGAATATTGTTTTGATTTCTTCATTTAACTAATAAAATGCAATGTTGGTTTGTCTTGCTTATTATCCATGTAGGTAAAGGCAATGAGATTTAACAAGTTACCCCATGGGTTCATGAGTTTATGTCCATGCCCTAGTCAATAAAGCTAGAGAAGTTAAAACCTCACCATTGGATTGGTTTTGGAAGAATTGGCATGGCAAGGTTGTTTTGGTTCATCACATTTCAAGGTTATTATATTTGACTCAAAAGTACAAAGGGTTGATTGAAGAAGTTGTCGTGTTTGGACAAGGCCTTGTTCCTATTGGTCACAAGAACATATTTCTCTCAAATTTCAAGATATGTAAGTGGTGTTGGTGGTTAATAGTTCTCATTATCATCCTCAACAACTTCTATTCACAAAGAAAGAATGTTGGTACAAGAAGTTTGTTCAAGCTTGTCAAAGTTCCTCAAAGCATTTTCTTGATCTATGGGTTAGGGTTTTGAATTTCAAAGGAGTATATCTTGCCCACCTTGTGCTATTTTTGAGTGATTCCAAAGACATCATTATCTTAAAATGGTTATTAACAAATCACTTCAAAAGTTCCAAGGAGTTTTCATGAGGAAGAGACTTGATGAGGAAGCAAGATTACAAGTCCTCCAGATGAATCCCCAATTTTCCATGTGTGACTTCAAATGGTCATAATTTGGTCAATTTTTATCACCTTGATTCCATTCTTTTTCCATAATGATCTTGAAGATGTGAACTTTATGTCTTCTTTTATGAGCAAAGTGAGAAAATGGATGGAAGTTGCCTTAAAGATGCAAAAGATTATAGGTCATTTCATGATTTTTTGCCAACTTCAACAATTCATAACTCTCTCAAATTTTGGATATTTTGAATGATTCAAGTTTCAAAATGTCATTCAAGAGATCTACTTCATTCCATATTTTTTGGTCAAAAGCAAATTCCAATTGGAAAGTCATCTTTGGATGCAAGACATTATAGGTCATTTTTGAAGAAGAATTTGGAATATTTCTAAGTATGGAAAGTCAACCCTTTTTCTTCAACTTTAACACAATACAACTTTCAGCTCTAGCATCCATTTAACTCCATTATTTTCCCATTGCAAAGCTTGTAACCTCATCTTTCTAAAGCATCAAGAATCATGCCTTAAGACCCCTTCAGCTGAGAATGCCATTGTTTCAGAAGTGCTAACATGGAATTGAAGTTTCATTGCAAGTTAGAATTTGAATTACATGTTACAACCTCTAAACCTCAAATTAGCATGTGTTTTGGGTCTAAACATGATTAGCCAACTTTCCCAAGTGGATTAGTGCATCAAAATGCAAGAATTGGATGAGTTTTGGTGAAGTTTGGATCACACTTCACTCGTGCATCAGGTTTGCACGAATTCCCTCCAAAACTCATCATTCAGTCTTCCTTTTGATCCCATTTACTTCTCCTATAAATACATGAACTATCCCATTCATTTTTCCAAGCTTGGATAGCCAGAATCACCCTGTCAAACTTGTTTCATAACTCAGAATTCAGTAACTTCAAAATCCATTCTCGAGCCTTTTTTAATCCAATTTTTTCATCAATTTACCTTCCTTGATCTTCCCTTAAGCTAACCACATAATTACATTCAAGAATCGTGCCCTATATTGCTCCATAGAAGTCCAGTTTCAGAGCTCTACAACTCAACTTCAATAGGTAGATTCCTTCATCAATTCATTAAAACTCAGACATCATTGTGTTGCTCTCATTTCCTTGGTTCTAGTCGCAACACTTACCTTTTACTGGAAACACGTTTTGACCATGAAATTTCAAATCCCTTTTCAAAACTTTCCTTCCAAATTGCTTGAGCTATAGTTTATATAAATGTGGCGCGAGGGTGTGGTTGTCTTCGTCTTGAAGAGACGAAGCGAATGGCATAGGTCTGAGCTTCTGATTTTACAGTTTGAGAGACCTGCAATTCTTGATTGCTAGAGGTTGAAGATGACCAACGTGTCATCTTCCAACCAATGAAGGCGCGCCATCTGTTTTTTTCAAATTCTGATTTAATTAATGATTATGTACATTATTTACTAATGACCATGATATGCACAGCGCGCCAGATCCCTTAGATTTGATTACTAACACGTTTTGACTCTCATCCAATGGTCCACATATTTTACTTTTATTTTCTTTTTCTTATTTTTATATTTTTATTGTTTAAAATTTCAAAAAATCATAGAAAATTCATTTTCAGTCCAAAAAATCAGAAAAAAATATTATAAATATTTTTGATTATTCTCTTTCTGATTTTTATTTTTTCACAATTTAATTTTGTGTTTTGCTATTTTTTATAAATTTACAATTTATTGGAATTACTTTAAATGTTAAAAAATACTTTTATACATTTTTAAATTCTGAAAAAATCATGGAATGATCCAATGATATTGTGACAAATATTGGTGACCTTATTTTATTTTTGTTTCTGACTTTACTATTTTTTATCATTTTTTGTTTATTTTACCCATTTATTTTAATTTTAAAAATAGTTTCTGACTTTAAAAAATTACCAAAAAAATTGTAAAATTATTTGGGCCTTTTTCGGGTTTTTCTATGGTCTTACTTTTTATTTCTTTATTAATTTGAATATAGTTGATATTTTTCTCTTTATCTTCTATTTTTAAACATTATTTTTAAACCCTTTTGTGTATATTAAAATGTGTATTATTTTGTGACAATTTTCTGCCTGATCTTGGGTTAGATTTTGGATCATGAACTTTATTAACATCATTGGATCCATGGTGTTGAGTTTAACTCCATAAAAATGGACGAATGATTTTAATAATAGTTTGATTAAAATTTAATTCAAATGTGGTTTGTATATTTTTCCCCATCCCTCTTCATCTCATCCCTTTCTTATTGCACTAAATGTTGTTGGAGCATGATCTCTATATCATGTCTCAAAACAAGTGGTGCATAGATTTCTATTGACCGACCTCAAAATAGGTGCGACTTCTATATAAGTCCACTTACGATTTCTTAACATAGCGCTAAATTTTGTCCAGATTGGAATAAATGATCATTCGTGGCCCAAACTTATGATTGCAAGCCCAAGTATGTTAATTTGATATCTTTGATCCAATACACTTAAGATTCATTGTGTGGAGGCTTTGGTTCTACCAATCCTCTAATGGATCTACAACACCTTTGGTCAACGCGGATTACTTAAACATCATTGATCATTAAATGGTACTTGTGAGAATTCCAAATGGATAATATACTTGATAAAAAGCAAATGCAAATTATTGTGTGGAGGCTTTGGTTCTACCAATCCTCTAATGAGTTCCACATGCAAGCTTTAAGATGGTCATCCAAATAACCACTAATTATTGACTTGTCTTGCCTTATGCTTTTATTCTTTTTTATGCTTTATGCACCATTTACTTTTAGCATTTACATTTCATGCCATTTTCATCTTTGCTCATTTGAGCATTTACTCTCTTTCCATTTTTACTTTGCTCACTTGAGCTTTTCTTTTCCTTTCTTAAGATACTTAATAATCAACATAAACCCTAAAATATCTTTAATGGTACTTGGACTATTTGGTTACTATCCTTGTCATTATGGAGCATGGGACTTTTTTTGGACTTAGGATTAGAAACCTTTGCCTATCTTGGAGACCTTGTGATCTTATCTGATTATTATGTCTGGAGTTCTTGAGGATTACCTCAAGACATTGGGTTGCTTGTTTGTTTTTGTGTGCAGGTTTTTGTGATTACACCCTTTGCTTGTAATATGGAATTCACCCGTATACAACCGTTACTCTGCCCAATTTTTGTGAAGACTTAATACACTTGAAGTTTGATTCTCTCAAGAGGTCTAGTTTTTTTTGCTTTATTGGTTTCAATCCAAGGAATAATAATTCTATCTTGGCTCATAATGTCAAGTATTGACTTCATGTTGGTTAGATGGTTCTTATCCCTAGCTTTTACCTTATGCTTTAGGATAATCCCTTCTTCTCCTCCCATCCTCTTTAATTTCAAAAATCTTCTTCCCCCTTTTGAAAACTCTTCTTGTTTTTGAACTTGAACCACTTTCATAATAAACTTGGACTTATGTCCATGCATTTTCAAAATATTTTCATAAATAAACTCCAATCAACTTAATAATACCTTGAAATTTTTTGTGAGAAGTCTAAAAGTCAATCAATCTCATTTCAAACCATTTTGCCACTTTTGCTTTTATCTTGAAACTTTTCTCAAAAAAAGATTGAACTCTTGTCAATCCTTGTAGTGATGCAAACAACTATAATTCTACATTATGTAGTGAAGAGAGATATTTTCCACTTGGGTGTTGAGCGAGGCATTATTGATTTTAAAATCCAAGCCATATCCTCCACTTTGAGATGATGCAAATTCTCATTTCTCATAATTGTGGGTATTAAGTATGTTTTCCACACGGACAATGACGATGATGTTTTATCTCATAAAATTAACCAACACATTTGTGCCTTAAATTTTTTTTAAAAGAGGAACTACGCGTACCTTGATCCCTTATTGCAAGAAAAGGAGGTACGTAGGCACTAAAGGTTCGCAACTGTGGTGGGTGCAAAAATTATAAAATATATATATTTCTTTCCTCACCTCCACCATCCATTTTTTTATATATATACAACATTTTTTATAGCCAAAATATACAGATTTTTTACAAAGAGGCTCATGCAAAGTACCGTAGATGTTTAGGGTGCTAATACCTTCCCTTTGCATAACCAACCCCCTTACCTTGAATCTTTCCCCTTCTTTTTGGGTTATTCTCTCTTTTCCCATTCCTTTGGAAACAATAAAGCGCGGTGCCAATTTTGATTTTGATTTGTATAAAGTCTAGTCAATCCAATGTCTTAGTCTTAAACATTTCTACCGCTACACCTGTGATTAAATAATGTTTTAAGACCTGTAATATGGTGAAATCATAGAGGAATTGGACTGGTGTAGTGGAGAAATCACAGCACGAAAATCCTATTCGTGCAGGATCGCGGGCGATGAAGGATGTGTTCCCGGGCGATGGAGTTTTGCCAGGCGAATGAAGTAGCGAAGAGAGGTAAAAAGATGGATGATTCTGTAATGCATCGTGTCTAGCATGGCCTGGCAAGGGATGATGTGAGAGTAGCATCGCCAGGCGACAGAGGGTGTCGCTGCGCGACAGTTGATGAAGTTAGTTGGATATTTAGGATTTTCTTATGATCATAACTTTAGTTCTATAGTTTGGATTTAGGTTTCATTCAAAGCATTGGATAGCTAATGCTATAAACTTTAATTTGAAGGAGTTGAATAAAGGATAAGGATTATATTTATAAAACTTAAGTTAGGATAAAAATAGGTTCCCCGCATTGAAATCAAAATGATGAATTGTTTTTCATGATGTTGTTTTACTTACGTTGAAGTTATGAGGTGTTCTTGATTACTATGATACTAATGATGTTGGTGGCCTGAATTAGAACACTGTTGAAGGCTCATTCTTTATGGTTGTGTAATTTATATTGTTGCATGTTAATGTTGCATGCATATCATTGGTGAGGGCCCATGCTCTGTTGTTGGCCTGTAATGGCAGTGTGTTGAGAGCTTATGCTCTGTTGATACCAAATTGGAACTATGTTAGGGGATCATGCCTTCACGGTACTAGATGAATTATGTTTTTGTCAGTGTTATTTCATTTTATTATTAATGAACTGATTTTGTATGGAGTATATGATGATTTGCGTTGTGAGATGTTATGTGATGTGTGAATTTGTATGAATACTACTCCTTAGCATGTGAGATTCACCGTATATTTATTGAATGATATTATCACCCCTTTTGTGTTATTGGGTTTGTGCTCCTCGGGAGTTCAGATAAACAGGTATCGAAGTAGTGTTTGAAGAGAATGTTACCAGATTCGAGTCTTAGGAGTCACTCTGATACATAACATGGGACTTGGGAAATTGTTATGTTTTTATGTTGTTTTATTTGTTAAGTATCATGCTTTTACACTTAAGATAGAGCACTTGTTGGTGGAGTTTTATTATTGTTGAGGCTTTACGCCATGAGAGTAAACTAATTTGATATTCCGCTACTGAATTGATTTTTATGAAATAATGGAGTAATAAAGTGATTTGAGACTGTAAAAAATTTGAATTATGTGACATCCCACTATGGACTCTGATATATTCTATTTATTTATTTATAATAATTATTATATAAAATGGGATGTTACAATTGGAATTAGAGCAGGTCGATCCGTCCGGTCAGGTTGTTAAGTCATTAGTGTAGTGTGACGATAGAATATTGTCGATCTGTTTCTTCTAACCATTGTTTGATGTTGTCATGTGAAGCATAATGATGGCTGGAAGAAACGGTGGTGCACTTACTGCTCTGTTGCAGACTTTGGCTCAAGCGATGCAGAATCAGCCTAATCCTGACGGGAACAATGGATCTCGTGGGTTGGAGATTTTCCAGAGGAACCACCTATCTACGTTCAAAGGGAAGCATGATCCCGAAGAAGCATGAGAATGGCTCAAATAAATTGAAAGGATCTTTTGGGTTATGGACTTCTCTGAGGCGCAGAAGGTGCGTTTTGGTACGTATATTTTTCCGGAAGAGACTAATGACTGATGGGTTGCAACTCATCAAAGACTGGATGATGCGGGTGAAGCTATCACTTGGTTTGTGTTTCGCTTGGAGTTTATGGTGAAGTACTACCCATAAGATGTTCGTAGAAATAAGGAAGTTGAATTCCTAAAACTAGAACAAGGAGAATTATCGGTGACTAAATATGCTGTAAAGTTTATGGATTTGGAAAACTATTACCCTCATTTCAGCGACGAGAACACTGGATTTTCAAAGTGTGTGAAGTTTGAAAATGGATTTTGTTCAGAAATCAAGAAGGCAATTGGGTATCAGCGGATCTATAAATTTCTGGATTTGGTGAATAGCTATAGGATCTATGAAACGGACAGTAAGGCTCACTACAAAGCTGTAACTGATAAAAGAGGCATACAACAACATAATCGTGGAAACCCTTACACTTCTCCAAATGACATGTGGGGGAGGTGCTCCTGCTGACGTGATAACGCAAAATTATATTGTATTTTATGGCTCAACTTGTATGCATTTTATTATCATTTTCGTTTATTTAGGTCATATTATGTCAGTGTTTCTATTTCATTTCAGGTATTTATATTCCATAAGGCTTGCATGAGAAAAGACGAAGAAATGGAAACGAAATGAGTTGAAAATCACATTGTAGCATAAAAATAAGCGGAAAATGCATGACAGAAGACTGTGACTGTCATCACAGCCTTCATACTGGTCTCCACGCCTTGAAAATATGTGTGCCCCTCGACTACATGATGTTACGATCGCCATAATTTGAAAGTATGTGTTCCCCTCAGCACACATGATGTTACGATCGCCACAGTTTGAAAGTTTGTGTGCCCCATGACACATAAGGCATACACCTCACCACATGCTCTTTTATGTGTTGTTCTTATGGTTTTCTCCAAGTTCTTCTTCACGTAACCACTCACGAAGCCCAACTTCCAATTATCACCCCGTGATCTTTTCAACTTCCCATTTTTCCACTTCTTTCTACATTGTATCCATTATCTCCACTACTTCTCACATAAAGCTTAAAGTAACTTCCATTTTATTTCTTTATATATAGGATCTTAGAAACTAGTTTTGGGAATCAAAGTTTTGTATGCAGAAGCGCTTCATAGATTTAGGATACATATTACTCATGTAAAAGTGGTAGTTTCTCACATTAAGGAACTACCACACTATTAGTGTAGGCCTATAATTTGTGTAACGCTTGGATCAATCTTGCCGACATTATTTCAAAGCTCTATTAAAGTTTCAAGATTTATTTTGTTCATAGTTTTATTCAAGTTTATGTCATCTCCTTTACTTCCAGGTTTATTTATTTTTAATTATTTTAGTTTCTTGTTCTTATAATATTATTTTATCATTACAAATCTAAATATGCCTATGTCCATGGTTAATAATTATAATGGCATATTTGTTTCTTTAAGTATGTCTTACTGTACTCGGTAATAAGTTGGCTAAATATCTATTTGAAAATTTAGTTTCGGTCTTTCTTTTAAAACTTAATTTAAATAGCTTTGTCACGAGAGTGAGAGGTTACTTAACACGATTTTTCCATGAGATTGGGAAATTAACTAAGTTTTGAGCTGACACTGCGAGAGCGTGAGGGTCGAACCGGAAAGTAGAAACTAGGAATTAATTATGAACACAACGAGAATTCTTTGGATTAATTAGAACTTGTTCAGTTTTTAAAACATATTCCTTAATTAAAATGGGCGAGCGAGAGAAAAATCTCATGGTTAAGGAATGCACTTTATTCAAAATCACGAGAGTGTGAGGTTCGGTCTTTAAATTGATATTTTCTACTAAACACATTTTTAACATCAGTATAAGCCAAGGAGTTACAGTGTCCCAGAGGTACGCGGAATACACATTTCGTTCTCTCTTTTATTATATATTTCTTTAATATTATTTTAGTCTTTGTTTTAGTTCTTAGTTTCCACTAAATAAATTATTCATTAGCCTTAGCTTTACAAAGTAACGATAGATTACAGTAGGTTGACATTGGTCTTTGTGGGTTCGACAATATTTTATATTACTTTGATATTTTCGTGCACTTGCGGATGCATCAAGTTTTTAGCACCGTTGCCGGGGACCAACAATCGATATTGTTATTTTCATTATTGCACCGTATAAACAAAGGCACTCTTACCTTAATTACTATGTATCACCTAAATTTTTTCTTCAACTCCCATTCTCAGTTTTTGAAGAATCACAAGAATTCCATAAATCCGACCTTAAAGTACTGATGGAGGATTTAATGCATCACTAACTCACTTTTACCCAAATTACCTCTACTACCAATCCAAACAATTTGAGGAGTCACAAGAATCCCATGAATCCGATATCGATACATTAATGGAGGATTATAATGTGACGCTAAGTTATCCTCAACCAAATTTCCTCTACAATCACCACGGCCAATGTTTTGAGGAGTCGCAAGAATCCAGAAATTCCTCTCTCGACACCTTAATGGATGATCTCACTGCAACGCTAACTTCCTCTAGGCTAGAAACCATGATGAGTGAGCACTTTGTGGAGACACAAAATGCGATGCAAACACACTTTGAGGAACCACAGGAATCCATAATTTAAACCTGGAAACATCATTGGAGGATTTTGATGCGATGTTGACTCACTCTAGGCTAGAATCTATGATAGTGAACTTTGTAAAGACCTAAACTGTCCAAAATGAAGAGTTAAGAAAACAAATTCTTCATAATAATAAAATCCTTAGGCAACTGAATAATTTGGTTGAGTCCCTTGTGATTCATAACATGGCCTTGGAGACATAAATCTCCTTGCTTAAACAAAAACCTCTAGGACCCTTCCCTAAGGAGCATGTGGATGTTGTAACAACCAGTAGTGAAAAACAAATAAAAAATACTAAGGAGAGTGATAATGAGGTTGAATAGTGTAATAATGAGGTTCAGTAGAGTTCTAGTGAGAAAAGAGTAGAGGTTGAGAAAAATACATTGACGTCATCTAAAAGGGAGGTTGTCGAAGAGGTAGAGAAGGAAACATCTATTGTTGTTCCTCCTCCCTATAACCCACATATTTCTTTTCTACAAATATTTGTGGAAGCTAATGTAGATGTCCAATCCAATAAATATGTGGAGAATATCCACACCAATTCACCTTTATCTGAGGTCCTGTATAAAAAGAGAAAATTTGAGGATCATGAAACTATGGAAATAATTAGCATTAAGAAGGGAAGGTTAATATTCGAGATGGTGTTTTAAATAACTAAGCTCAAACTTGAAAAGTTGATACTCAAGATAGATCTAGAACCACCACCACTAGTTCAAATGAAGGAACCATCCCACAGAAGAAAGAAAATAAAAGGTGAGGGATATGTGAGATAGATTGATAAGTGGCCATGGAAACCAAATACGATTAAAAATTCTATCTAGGAGTCATTCTCGAGAGAATAGCCATAAGGACTGACACTCTTGAGTCGTCATGCTACCGACGTTAAAAGAAACGTTTTATGGGAGGCAACCTACGAGTTTCAATTTAATGTTTTTGCTTTTTTTTGAGTTTGCATAAAATTAAGATATTGATCGCTTGGCGCCTATCAGTTGCATGTAGGCAACTATCGAGGCGAGCATTGATCATGTTCTTATTCCTTTTCCCGCTCTTTTACAGAAACATTGAGGATAATGTTTAGTTTAAGTGTGTGTGTGTGTGTGTGTGTGTGGGGGGGGGGGGGGGGGGGCTTTATCGCTTTCCATTTATCGCTTCTTATTTTGATGTATTATTTCCTAGTTTATTGCATATTTTTAGGATTTATTTGTTTTTAGTATTTGGCTGAGTCATTGCATGTGATGTCGAGTCTGTATGCCTATTTTTCAGTTGTTATTGAATTTCCCTAAAATTTTATTATTTTAACCTTCCAACAACAAATTTTATTTTCTAATGCATGGCACACACTCTAAAATATATAGGTTGTCAAAATTTAGGTTGCTTTAGAGAGACTTGGGTAAGTCTTAATAACACTGATACCATTATGACACCATAAACCCCCTCATTATGTGATATCGATTTGGGTACCTATTATGCCAAAACCGTATGCTCAAGTTTTCAAAGTAGCTCTTAAGTAGTTTATATTAGCAGTCGGTAACATCTTAAGCACAAACTACATAGGGAATCAATGAATATAAGTGAATGATCCTAAATATTCTAAAACATTAGTTTCCATAATCAATTTATAATAGGGAATGCACCTATTAAGTTAAGTGACCCTCACACGATCACTTAATCCAACGACTGTGGAACTTAAAAAAATAATAAAACAACCCGTCATCAGTTGGTTCAGAGGTGTCTGGTGCTGAACTTGGTACGGAGGACTACAGTCCAATCCTCCACAACTGCAATTGGTTAAATAAAAGGGTTACCAAACTTATGTATCAGAACCTCGAGAAAAGGATCATAGTCACTAACTAATTTCCCTACTATGTGTGTGTACGGATAACGCATTTAATTTGATTGCGCTTGATTGAAAAGAGTGAAAGAATAACGAGAGATATAGGTTGAGTTATAATGGCATGATTAAAATTGGTTTGGATAAAGAGGGAGTCTTTGAACATTTTTTCGTTACGGTATCCTTGCTATTAATACTTAGTACCTATCAAACTAACATTAGCCTAGCAGCCACGTATGATTAGGAGGTGTGTCATGATCATGTTTTAAATCTCCCTTAATTTTTTATTTTACCATGTTAGTTAATTTCTTGAGGACAAGAAATGGTTTAAGTGTGGGGGAATTTGATGACGCGATTTTATATCGTATTTTCTGGATTGACTTGCATGCATTTTATTATCATTTTCGTTTATTTAGGGCATATTATGTCAGTATTTCTATTTCATTTCAGGTATTTATATTCCATAAGGCTTGCATGAGAAAAGAGGAAGAAATGGAAAAGAAATGAGTTGAGAATCACATTGTAGTAGAAAAAAAGTAGCAAAATGCATGACAGAAGAAAGCTCGGTCGTCATAGCCTTCATGCCGGTCGCCACACCTTGAAAATATGTGTGCCCCTCAGTACACATGATGTTATGATCGCCACAGTTTTTAAGTATGTGTTCCCCTCGGCACACATGATGTTACGATCTCCACAAATTGAAAGTTTGTATTCCTCACGGCACACAAGGCACGTTCTTCGCCACGTGCTCTTTTATGCATTATTCTTATGGTTTTCTCCATGTTTTTCTTCATGTAACCACTCACGAAGCCCAACTTCCCACTATCACATCATGACATTTTTTAACTTCCCATTTTTCCACTTCTTTCTCCACTTTCTCCATTATCTCCGCCACTTCTCACATAAATATTGAAGTAACTACCATTTTATTTCTCTATATATAGGATCTTAGAAATTAGTTAGGGGAAATCAAGTTTTGTATGCAGAAGTGCTTCATAGTTTTAGGAAGCATATTACTCATGTAAAAGTGGTAGTTTCTCACATTGAGGAACTACCACACCATTAGTGCTGGCCTATAATTTGTGTAACTCTTGGATCAATCTTGCCTGCATTATTTCAAAGCTCTATTCAAGTTTCAAGATTTATTTCATTCATAGTTTTATTCAAGTTTATGTCATCTTCTTTACTTCCAGGTTTATTTATTTGCAATTATTTTAGTTTCTTGTTCTTATAATATTGTTTTATCATTACAAATCTAAATATGTCTATGTTCATGATTAATAATTATAATTGCATATTTGTTTCTTTAAGTATGTTTGACTAAGTTACTTAGTGTCCGGTATGAGAGAACCTTAGTTTTTGACGAGACTCGGTAATAAGTTGGCTTAATATCTGTTTGATAATTCAGTTTTGGTCTCTTTTTTTAAAATTTAATTTAAATAGATTTGTCAAGGGAGTTAGAGGTTACTTAACACGATTTTTCCCCGAGAGTGGGAATTTAACTAAGGTTCGAGCCGACACTACAAGACCGTGGGGGTCGAACCGGATAGTAGAAACTAGGCATTATTTCTAAACACAACGAGAGTGATTTAGGATTAATTAGAACTTGTTCAGTTTTCAAAACACATTCCTTAATTAAAATGGGCGAGTAAGAGTAAAATATTATGGTTAAGAAATGTGGCTTTATTCAAAATCATGAGAGTGTGAGGTTCAATATTTAAATTGATATTTTCTACTAAACACATTGTTAACATCAATATAAGCCAATGAGTTACAGAGTCCCAGAGGTACGTGGAATACACATACCAGTATCTCTTTTATTATATATTTCTTTAATATTATTTTAGTCTTTGTTTTAGTTCTTAGTTTCCCCTAAATGAATTATTCATTAGCCTTAGCTTTACAAAGCAACGATAGATTACTGTAGGTTGACATTGGTCTATGTGGGTTCAACAATCTTTTATATTACTTCAATATTTCCGTGCACTTGCGGGCACATCATGACATCATGTGTTACAAATGTGGGAAGCCAGGTCATCAAAGTAATGTATGTATTGGGGAAGTGAAGAGGTGTTTTCGTTGCGGTAAGACTGAGCTGAGATATTTGATTGCAAACACAAGGTAGTTATATGTTTCAACTTTGGCGAAGAGGGACATATTATTACTCTTCCATAAATCTAAGAAAGCTCAATCTGGTGGAAAAGTATTTGTTTTAGCCATAACTCAGACATCCAGTGGAGACTGTTTGATCAGAGGTATTTGTTTCATTATTAGTACTCCTTTAATTACTATTATTGATACTGGTGTTACTCATTGTTTTATTACTGCTAATTGTGTTACGAGATTGGGCCTTGTGTTATCTTTTATGAATGGGGAAATGGTTATCGATACTCTAGCTAAGGGATCGATGACTACTTCTCTAGTATGCTTAAAGTTTCCTTTTTCCATCTATGACAGAGAATTCTTTATTGATCTAGTTTGTTTACCGCTAAGTGGTCTGGATGTAATTTTGCATATAAATTGGTTGAAATGAAATTACATTCATATTAATTGTTACAACAAATCGGCGCAGTTTTCTACTCCTGATGAGGAAGAGGAAACATGATTCTTATCTCCTAGACAGTTGAAGTAATTGATGCAAGATGAAGCTCTGGTGTTTTCATTAATGGCGACTTTATCCATCGAGAATCAGACTGCTATCGATGTGTTGCAGGTAGTGCGTGAACTTCCTAAAGTTTTTCTAGATGATATTACATATGTGCCACCAGAGAGGGGAGTAGAGTTTTCTATTGATCTTGTTCCGGGTACCAAACCTATTTCTATGGCACCCTATCGAATGTCAACATTTGAATTGGCAGAATTGAAGAAACAATTGGAAGACTTACTTGAGAAGAAATTTGTTAGGCCAAGTGTATCGCCTTGGGGAGCTCCAGTGCTACTTATGAAATAGAAAGATGGTAGTATGAGACACTGTAATATTACCGACAATTAAATAAATTTATGATCAAAAACAAGTATCCACTCCCGAGAATAGATGACTTGATGGATAATTTGTTGATGCGTGCGTGTTTAACAAGATTGACTTGAGATCAGGTTATCACCAAATTCAGGTAAAAGGTGGGGAAATTCATTAGATAACTTTCCGAACCCGATATGAACATTACGAATATTCAGTGATACCTTTCAATGTTACTAACGTGCCGGGTGTGTTTATGGAGTATATGAATCATATCTTTCACACTTATTTGGATCGGTTTATGGTAGTATTCATCATGATATCTTAATATATTCCAAATCAGAAGAATAACATGCTGAGCATTTGTGAATTGTATTGCAAGTGTTAAAGGAGAAGAAGTTATATGCAAAGTTATCCAAGTGCCAGTTTTGGTTAGAGAAAGTTAGTTTTCTTGGTCATGTTATTTCAGGTGGTGGAATCGTTGTAGACCCATCCAAGGTAGACATCGTATTGCAGTGGGAAACTCCAAAGTCAATTACGGAAATTAGAAGCTTTTTGGGATTGGCTGGCTATTATAGGAGGTTTATTGAAGGATTTTCAAGGTTAACACTTCCGTTAACTTAGTTGATGTGTAAGGGAAGATATTGACGATGGCTCCAATTTTGATATTACCTAATCGTGATGAATCGTTTGTGATGCTTCTAAATTGGGTTTAGGTGGGGTGCTCATGCAGAATGACAAGGTAGTAGCGTATGTGTAGAGAGAATTGAGGATTCATGAAAGGAATTATCCTACGCATTATTTAGAACTGGCTGTTGTGGTGTTTGTATTAAATATTTGAAGCATTTAGCGATCATAAGAGCTTAAAGTATTTATTTGATCAGAAGGAATTAAATATGAGGCAGCAAAGATGGTTAGAACTATTGAAAGATTACGACTTTGGCTTGAACTACCATACAGGTAAAATTAATGTTGTGGTTGATGCTTTGAGTCGAAAGACTTTACATATGTCTGCTATGATGGTTAGAGAGTTGGAGATGATTGAGAAATTCAGAGATATGAGTTTAGGTTGTGAAATTAAACCATAGATTGTAATGTAGGGGATGTTAAATATTAAAAATGATTTCTTAAATAATATTAAGGAAGCTCAAAAGATAGATATGAAGTTGGTAGACTGGATAGTTGTGAGTAATCAGTCGGAGGATAGTGACTTTAAAGTAGATGCCCAAGGTGTGCTAAGGTTCCGAGACAAAATTTATGTCCCTAATAAAGTAGAAATGAGAAAGATGATTCTGGAAGAGCGTCATAAAAGTAGTTTGAGTATTCATCCGGGAGCTACTAAGATGTATCATGACTTAAACAAATTATTTTGGTGGTCTGGACTGAAATGAGATATGGCGCAGTTTGTGTACGCTTGTTTGATTTTCATGAAATTAAAGGTCGGGCATCAGAAACCTGCGAGATTGTTAGAACCGTTAGATGTTCCAGAATGGAAGTGGGATATGATATTGATGGACTTTGTGATGGGGATGCCTAATACTCTGAGAGTATATGATGTGATTTGGGTGATTGTTGATAGGCTAACAAAATCAACTCATTTAATTCTGATTAATATCAGTTTTCCTATGCCGAGGTTGGCATAAATTTATCTCCGTGTAATTGTAAAGTTACATCGTGTTCTATCGAGTGTTGTATTAGATAGAGATCTGAGATTTACTTCTGATTTCTGGAATGGTTTTCAAGATGCATTAGGCTCTAAATTGAGAATGAGTTTCGCGTATCATCACATTCAGATGGTCAGACAGAGAGAGTTATTCTGTCATTAGAAGATTTGTTGAGAGCTTATGTTCTTGAGCAAGGAGGTACATGTGATAGTTGCTTTCCACTAATTGAGTTCACTTATAACAATAGTTTTCATTCTAGTATTGGTATGGCACTTTTTGAGGGGTTTTATGGTCGGAGGTGCAGGACAACTTTGTGTTGGTACGAATCCAATGAAATTGTAGTCCTCGGGCCTTATATTGTGCGAGAAATCATGGAGAAAGTGAAGTTAATTCGAGAAAAGATGAAGACTTCGTAGAGTAGACAAAAGAGTTACCATGATAAGAGGAGGAAAGACCTCAAATTTCAAGAGGGAGACCATGTATTCTTAAGGGTATCTCTGGTAACCAGTGTAGGCCGTACCCTGAAGACAAAGAAACTAACTCCTTGGTTAATTGGCCCTTATCAAATTTCAGAGAAAGTGGGGATTGTTGCAGATGGAGTAGCCTTGCCACCTAACCTGTCAAATTTGCATGATGTGTTACATGTGTCGAAACTCAAAAAGTATATTTCAGATCTGTCGCGTGTGATCTAGATGGATGATGTACAAGTTCGAGATAATCTTACTGTTGAGACCGTACTTGTGAGGATTGGGGATCGTGAAATAAAGAAATTGAGAGGCAAACAGATTACTCTCGTGAAATTGGTTTGGGCAGGAGCGTCTGGAGAAAATGCGACATGGGATTTAGAGAGTAAGATGAAGGAGGCTTATCCAGAGTTATTCGCCTTAGATAATTTTCGAGGACAAAAATATTCTAAGTGGGGGAGAGTTATAACACCCCAATTTAATTAGAATTATTTT
Organism: Vicia faba; assembly: GCA_948472305.1. NCBI lineage: Eukaryota > Viridiplantae > Streptophyta > Magnoliopsida > Fabales > Fabaceae > Vicia > Vicia faba. The sequence goes on from OX451739.1 coordinate 1,385,876,240, forward strand.
ATTTTTATTAATTAGATAATGTGTGTTGTACCCCAAAATTTTCCCTCTCATTTTTCAAGATACTTCCTATAAAGATCTTCAATAACTTGAGTTTGCGCAAGCACCGACTAGATCAAATGATCTCCTCAGCACTAACGCCTCAAATTAGGGTTTGGGTTTGTACAAAGGAAGTTGGATTTCTAATGTTTCGAATGAATTTTATAAATCATTATGGATCCTCAGGATTATTTTTGTCAAGTCTCAAGTTTGGGATCACAATTTTCCAAGAAAGTCAATAAATTACCAAAAGGGCAAAATGGGCAAATCAGGGTTTTAACTGTAAACGACCGAACTTTGATTTTTGAACTAATACCTGGCTTATTGATTGGAAGCATGATCTCAAGGATCCGAGCGTGTCATTTTTACCTAATTGCATATTTCAATTCATCTCCTGAGATCAGTGGATTGATAGACAAAATCCGGTCAACTGGTGGGAAAAGTCAACTGTACACTAAAAATTCAAACTTTGACTTTTTGACCAAAGTTGAGTCCCAAAAATCATATTTCATCAAGACATCCAAAATATGAAATTTGATCATCAAAAATCAAGAAAGTCAAAAATCCAACTTTTGCAAGACTTGGAAACTTTTCTAAGTTAAGTTCATTGCTTCATGTCATCTTGTCACTACAATTCAAAATAGTTCTAGATGTTACAAATAATTAAAGTTATTACAAAGTGGCATTTTTGCAAGTTTACAAATCCTAAACTTTGTATTGTTTGGACTTTGTCCTTTGACTTAAAACCTTGCCCCAATGCTTTGTCTTTGCTACAATTTGCATAAATTGCTCCACAAACCAAACTTGTTTCATGTTGCAAACTATGTTGTCCAAGTTATTTCTGAACAAAGTATGACATACTACTTTTATACATTTCCACAACACTCCAAAACCCTGCTCCATTGTTGTCCTACAAAAAACCTTGTGCTATGATGCACCACAAACTTGTCACAAAAAAACCTGCATATGATGTCCTATACAATCCAAAATATGTCCAAAAAACCAGTCCAAAATTGCTCTATGCAGTCTGCTCCAACCTGCATCATAACAAGCCACAAAATTGCACCAAAATGGCAAAAGAAAATTGTGTTGAAAACTATCAAAGCAGTAGGCAAAAACAGTTCAAAATAACTTATTTTGTTTCCCTCCTAAACATCAGTCAAGGAGCTACAAAAGGGACTGCTTCATAAGACATAAGGGGATTTTTTTGGAGAGAAAAAGAGAGTAGATAAAAATAGAACTTTGGTTAAACTCTGCTCATTCATAAAACCCAGCCCATTCATAAAACACATTTCATCCATAAAACTCGCTCATCTTCAACTCTGTTTTCACTCATAAAACAGAAAAATCCTAAACCTATTGTTGTACAACCTTGCAAACTTTCCCCTAAACCAACTACCCAAACACCTCATATACATCACATAGAGATTATTCTAACATAAGAATAGTTTATGTAACACCTTTACCATCACCTTCAATGCATAAACAAAAAAACAGTACTTTGCACCTTTGACTGGGTTGGAGCAATTCAGGAACTTTGTCACACAGAGCAAGGATTGGAATAGCTCCAAAGAGGAGCTCGGTCATTCATCACTTTGCATTCGGAGATATCCATACGTATTCTAAAGTTTCACTTCAAGAGGTATACTTTTTTCCAAACTGTAATATCTTTTTACATAGATCATTTTCTGTTTGTGTTCAAAAGATATGTAAAAGATAAATTAAAAAAAGGAAAACTTAGTGAACAAGAGCCAAGACAGGGGCGGACACAGGTGCCCGTGTCACACGACATGGCCGTGTCAGCTCATCTGTTTGGAAAAATATAACAAAAATGTAGGTCAGGGGATGACACGGGTGCTCGTGTTATAGGACACAGCCGTGTCAAACATACTGGAACTATACGCTAATAAAAATGCAGGTCAGGGGCTGACACGGGTGCCCGTGTCACATGACACGGCCCGTGTCAGCTTAGCTGGTACAGAAAAGGAAAAACGCACATGGAACATTGCAGGAAGCTGACACGGGTGCCCGTGTCATAGGACACGGCCCGTGTCAGACCAGACAGCATAAATTTTGATTTTCTTTTGACCTTTTTCTTTTTATTTTCATTCAATTTGGTTGTAATAATTAGGACTTTTATTTTTTTCAACCCCCACTTATACACTTGTATACCCCATCCCTCAAAAAACTTGTAATAGCGTAGGACCTTTATTTTCTGCATTTTTATTTCTTTCATAAATGTTAGTAATTAGGGTGTATGGAAAGATAAAACCAACAAGTAGACCACCCTAATCAAAGACTAAATGCATGCAATCAAACACACAATTCACACATGCAACTCGAGGGTAATCTCGCTTTGTTGCCTCGGAAAATAGTCATGTCCCTCAAATATGGGCATTTTAGCAAAGACCCTCAGTAAAAGATCGTAGTCTCTCGATTTCCCTCGATGTCCCTCGATGTTGCCTTTGGTAAATGATCTAGTCCCTAAATGAAAATTGCTAAAACGTCTCTTAGGTTGCCTTCTATGACTATACAAATGTCCCACGCCCGTCCCTTCACATCCAATGTTGGAGCTTCTTACCAAATCAATGGTAAGATAGCAACATCTAAAGGAGGAGGAAAAGAACATTTAGACATTTTGAGTAGGTAGGATGCTCCTGGTTGCTCCCTTGCTCACAATAAAAATAATTTATACACCCGCACTTTCATTTTGAAACATTTTCAAAAGACAAAACACTTTGTATGCGTTCTTATAGAAACGAGAACCATTACAAATATACTTTTCAAAATCACTTTCAAAAACACATTCCATAAACACCTCTTTGGACTATTTTCAAAACAACACTTTGTACGCATTCTTATAGAAACGAAAACCATTACAAAGACGTTTTTTAAAATACCTTCAAAACCCACACCACAAGGACATTTTCAAAAAAAAGCAAATTCCCTAGCAAGCAACTTAGAGCCCGTAGATAACTACGGATGAAAAAGGTGCTAATACCTTCCCTTTTCATAACCTACCCCCCGAACTGAAGAAATAATCTCGAAAGTTCTTTCCTGTTCTTTTCAGCCTTTCCTTATTGGATAAAAGAAAAGTCGGTGGCGACTCTTTCTATCTGCCATAATTGCGATCAAACGCAAAACACCCAAGTCAATTCTCCCACCGTGTTACCGAACAACCGCTGTATGGTGTCATGAAGCACTAACTGACCTTAAAACCTTAATTGAACAACTTGGCCATTAGGAAGTAGCTAGTTATCCGACGTTGGTGCAGTCCGAAGTTGGATGATACTCGATGCTACGCTCATTGAGATCGGACTTTCGGGATATTTTGGTCGCCATTAAAGAGGCTTGCGCTGAAACAATGTCCATTGAAGAAAGATCAGTGATATTGAGATCCCCTAGAACCCGATTACTATTACTAGGACATGTTGAGCCAACTAAACTTCAAGAGGGTACTTACCTACAAACTCCATGCAAGCCTAAACCTAAGGACTTGTCTGCTTTGTATGTATATGACTATTTGTACATAACAACTTGCTTACTTTGCATACTTGTACATAACATCATGACATCATACCATAGCATTTTCAATAACCATTTCAAGGATCTCAAGGGCCTATGATGCAGTGTCCTGTTGAACCAGACGCCTATTAAGGGGCAAAAGGATTCATTCTCTAATCAAATTCCGGTAACTTGAGTCAAGGGCTATGACCCACTTGACATGGTGAGCTTGATTTTTGGGGAAGGACATCCACCGATACGAAGTTCTCCAATCAAAGTTGTTGATCAAAATTCAATTTCTAACATCTTCTTGTGTTTACCCCGCGAGATCCTTGAAAACATGCATCCACATACCATGCATCATATCATGACATTTTTCTCCCATACAGGTCTCCTTATCTTCCTACTGTTTATTTCAGTAAGATGAATATCGAACAGACCGTGAAGGATCTTCAAGCACAAAATGCTCAATTCCAACAAATGTTCTTGACTTTGGCTAAAGGGAAAGAGGACCTGAAGACTCTTCTTCTCAAAGAAAAGAAGAAAAAGACAAAGAAGTCAGTGGGCGTCCTGAATTTTGGATGAAGACTTAGAGGACCAGTCAAGAGAGCTCTAGATCTCTCAACTCCACCAAATGACGGGAATAATCATGAATAAGATAACAACCCGGGGACTGATGAAGATGAATCTGACTACTCTGAGGAATAATATCCTCCCGCTGATGATAAATACAAACAGTTAGAGGATCGCCTCAATGCTATGGAGATTCAACAGATACCTGGCTTGAACTTTGAAGAGTAAGGGTTGGTTTCGGGAGTGGTCATCCCACCAACGTTCAAAATACCCACCTTTTCCAAGTATGACGAGGTCTCTTGTCCTAAGATGCATCTGAGATCTTATGTAAGCAAGATTCAGCCTCACACTGCTGACCGGAAGATATGGGTCCATTTCTTCTAAGAAAGTTTGCTGGCACTCAACTGGAGTGGTTCTATCAGTTAGAAGGAACCGACATTCACACCTAGGAAGACTTGGTTGCTGCTTTCACTAGCAGTACCAATACAACGCTGTTCTTGCACCAACTCATGTGCAATTGCAGAGTATGACCATGTATTCCAACGAAGGCTTCAAAGAATACGCTTAAAAATGGAGAGACCTGGATGGAAGGGTGCAGCCACCCTTAACTGACAGGGAGCTGATTGACATATTTATGGGAACTTTGACGGGACCTTTCTTCAATAACCTAATTGGAAGCTCCTCGGTCGGGTTCACCGAGCTAATACTGACTGGCGAAAGAGTCGAAGCTGACATCAAAAGCGGAAAGATCCAAGGAGCTACATCCCCTATTATTCAGAAAAAGTGATACAATGGGAAGAAAGAGTACAATGTTGTTTGTGGCCAAAAAGGTCATAACAAGAGCAACCACGGCCAACATGTGGGGGCATTCTTGATTTCCAGTTCTGCATCACGACGACAACAATAAAGGGGAAATTAGCGAAGGCTAGACGAGCCCAAAAGACAGTTTACTAACATCAACATGACATTGTCTCAAGCACTGTAACACTTGTTGAAGATGAATCTGATTACGTTGACAGGACCACACCCAAACCCCAAAACTTCTTCTCCTAACTACAATCCTGATGTAACATGTGCATATCATTCCGGAAGTCCTGGGCATGATACTAACAACTGTTGGGCACTGAAATACAAGATTTAAAACATGATTGATGCCAAGGAGATTGAGTTGTATCCTACAGAGACTCCCAACGTGATCACCGCTTCCATTCCAAATCATTGAGCGTTCCAGTTCATTTTGAATTTTCAATTGTAATTTTATTTTATTATTCAAACACTTATCTATTAATGTTAAACTATGTTTCATTAATGCATCGCATATGTTTGTCTTGAATTCATCCATTTGTTTTCACTATATTTAAACTATGATTTTTACTCTCTTTATGATATTCAAATCTTGCTAAAAGTTACAAGACTTTAGAGGGAGGATGACGAAAACAATACCAAAATCTCATACAATATGATTTTGGACAGACCTTGCTAACGATGTATAGGCGTTCTTTCAATTCCTAAACACTGGAGTTATAAGGAGGAAAATCCATAGTCAACCCCTTCGAGCCAAATAAGTAGGAGTTTCCTTTTACACAAAATGAAACATTTAATCAAAACCTGGGGCGGGGTAGTCTCTCAATTAATTCTAGTGCGCGTCAGTCCCAAGCTTTCACTTCGTACACAACGAATGATACCAAAAACATCCTTCTGAACCAAGAGATGGTGATGGTTCCTTACCAAATAGGAAGTCATTATCTCTCAAAAGAAAATCCCACTAAGTCAAAACCTGCGAAGGAGACTTAAGAAAAAAAATGGGGGCATCCCACTGACCGTAATCTCAAACAAGAACAGTCAGGCAAAAATCAAGGATAGTAAATAAAATAAAGAGGACACTACAAATCCTCAACAACATGGAAATATGGCAAAAATGACTTCCTTCCAACAAATGAACTTCCAAATTTCTGAACCATCACCAAAACGTCATTCCAGACTCAAGTGGAGTTCAAATGCACAATTAACTGAGTTTAGGGACTGAAGAGCATCACAAAGAACGGGTGGGTATAAAATACACTTTGAGCCTTATCCTTTTTTTCTTAAACCGTGAACCAAGCCACGCTACAACCTTCAAAAGTCCTAATTTAAGCATGGGTTAGTTTGAAAGCATATTGTTACAAAAGGTATCCTGACTCCTGTAAGGCTTACTGTAAATCCTGAGTTGAATTCACAATCTTACACAATTCTTTTATCTGCTAAAACGCATTTTCAAAACTTCAAGATAAGCATAAATTTTGCATTATTTGAATATCGCTATTTGCATATGGCTATTTGTTTGACAACGGAGAAATTCATACGACGAATATCCAACGAACGAAAGCTCTCTCAGTAAATAAAATCACTTCAAAAAGGTTGACACTTCCAATGACAAATCTCCTATAAGCAAGAGGGCACAACATGATCATTGTCTAGCACATCTGGGGAAGTAAAGTCAACATTCCAAGAAATCTCTCAAGAAGTGTTGAGTAACCAGGGGAAGGTCTTTGTCCGAATCACTTGGAGCATTGGACTTGAATTCCCGCAAAGGGTCACATACGACCAAGTAAACATTTTTCTGGAAATGCTACAACACTTGCTACTTGGGGCAGTGACAAATCTCCACAAAGTCCTTTTCATAAAATAATTACAAAGTCAAGTCCCCATAGGGTCATCTTTATAATGTTATCCCCACAGAATAATCTTCACGGGTAAGGGTACAAACCCCTCCAGGATAAATTCATGGATATCCCCATAAAATTGGATCCATGAAATCCTCAGCCAGAGTTTCAATCTCCGTAAAACCACTCCCCAGCTGAGTTGATCTCAAGAATCCTCGAGGAGTTCTGCCAAAAGAAAACACCTCTCCAACAGAGTGGCAACAGGGTTTATTTCCCCAATAAACGACAAGATTCCCCAGCTTGAGTTTGCCTCCCCGACTACTACAAATCAAGGGACCACAACCCCTCTTCCCCAGTAGACTTTTCTACAATCCCCAGTAAGTTATTGCAAAGCCTAGAAGACAACAAGATAATAGTTAACTTCTTTATCGCCAACAAATTGTTAACTTCCATTCTCTTCAATCAAGAGATAACTCCTCAGTAGAGCAACGGACAGCTAAAACTCCTGAACTCTTTTCCCCAAGAAGGAATCAACACTCCCCACAAAGTTTCCCTCAAACAAAATCTACATCCCCCAGCAGAATTCTCCTCAAACAACAAAACAGGAATCCTCGGCGGAATTCTCCTCAAACAACAAACTAGGAATCCCCAACGGAATTCTCCTCAAACAACAAAACTGGAATCCCTAGTGGAAACATTCTAAAAAAAGTTCGAAGATGCACATACTCTTCATCTCCAACAGCAGTCTGGGATTTAACTTCCTAAGGCTCCCCAGCATTTGTCAAGGATTTATTTTCCAAGACAAAATTACATTTCAACAAATACTTCACATTCATGCATCATATTACATACATGACAAATGCATACAACACAAACTCATTTATTTTTAGAACATCATTACGCCATGCATTTCATACATGATGACATTGCATGCAGCTAATTCTTTACCTTTTCAGGAAAGATCAATCAATAGATAATTATCATCAACAATTTCCAACAAGTTCGAGATTTATACCTGAAACAAGAAAGGACAACTATCTGAGGACAACAGAGTATAGATTAATTCCTGAAACAAGCCAGGGCAACTATGTACACGACCAGCTGAAGCAACCCTACCCATGTTCCTTCTCATATATTTCTAGATGAAGTTTTACATGGACTCATGATTGAAACAACCCTACCCAGGTTCCTTCTCATACATTTCAGATGAAGTTTTACACGAACTCATCATTGAAGAAACCCTATCCAGGTTTCTTCTCATACATTTCAGATGAAGTTTTACACGGACTCATCATGAAGCAACCCTACCCAGGTTCCTTCTCATAGATTTCCAGATGAAGTTTCACACTGACTCATCATGAAGTAACCCTACCCGGGTTCCTTCACTTACATTTCCAAATGAAGTTTTACACTGACTCATCATGAATTAACCCTACCCAGGTTCCTTCTCAGACATTTCTAGATGAAGTTTTACACTGACTCATCATGAAGCATCCCTACCCAGGTTCCTTCTCATTTTCCAGATGAAGTTTTAAATGGACTCATCATTGAAGCAACCCTACCTAGGTTCCTTCTCATATATTTCATATGAAGTTTTACACGAACTCATCATTGAAGCAGCCCTACCTAGGTTCCTTCTCATACATTTCAGATGAAGTTTTACACTGACTCATCATGAAACAACCCTACCCAGGTTCCTTTTCATACATTTCTAGATGAAGTTTCACACGGACTCATCATGAAGTAACCCTACCCATGTTCTTTCACTTACATTTCCAAATGAAGTTTTACACGGACTCATCATGAAGTAACCCTACCCAGGTTCCTTCTCAGACATTTATAGATGAATTTTTACACGGGCTCATCATAAAGAAACCCTACACAGGTTCCTTATCATTTTCGAGATGCAGTCTTACGCAGACTCATCATGAAGTAACCCTACCCAAGTTCCTTCTCAGACATTTCTAGATGAAGTTTTACACAAAGTCATCATGAAGCAACCCTACCCAGGTTCCTTCTCATTTCTAGATGAAGTTTAACACAGACTTATCATGAAGTAACCCTACCCAGGTTCCTTCTCATTTTCAGATGCAGTTTCACACGGACTCATCCTGAAACAGCCCTACACGGGCTTCCTTCTCATATATCTCCTAAAGCAATCTTACACAGATTTCTTTTAATACATTTCCAGATGCAGTTTCACACGGACTCATCATGAATTAACCCTACCCAGGTTTCTTCTCTACATTTCCAAATGAAGTTTTTCACAGACTCATCATAAAGTAACCCTACCTAGGTTCCTTCTTAGACATTTCCAGATGAAATTTTACACGGACTCATCATGAAGTAACCTTACCCAGGTTCCTTCTCTCTCATTCCCAGATGCAGTTTTACACGGACTCGTCCTATAGAAACCCTACCCAGGTTCCTTCTCTTTAATTTTAGATGGAGTTTCACATGGATTCATCCTGAAGCAGCCCTACCCAGACTACCCTCTCATATATCCCCTAAATAATCCCTACACAAGCCCATCATAAATGAAAGAATATTCAAGACCTCTGCTGGTTCAGCTTAAATCGATCAATGGTGTATCCTGATTCCTTTCCAGTAGAAACTTTCTTTGGTTCAGATAAATCGCTCCCAAGATTTATTCTGATTCCTTTTCCATTTGAACTCAAGCTTAGACTTAGTCTAATTTCTGTCAACAATCACCTTTGGATGGCATCTATAAGCCTATCTCCGATAATTCTCCACCATCTCTCTAAATGGCATCTTTAATCACATTCCCAACAGAATACACAACCACATCATCGAGTGAAAATTTCTGGGCACTCTAGTGGTCAATCATCTTCTACCTTCAAGCTACGAATGGCGGACTCGCCTATCTAACTCTTCAGGTTTAAGAAGATTTAACAGGGGCAACTGTTGTACCCCAAAATTTTCCCTCACATTTTTCAAGATATTTACTACAAAGATCTTTAATGACTTGAGTTTGCGCAAGCATCAACTAGATCAAATGATCTCCTCAGCACTAACGCCTCAAATTAGGGTTTGGGTTTGTACAAAGGCAGTTGGATTTCTAATGTTTCGAATGAATTTCATGAATCATTATGGACCCTCTGGATTAGTTTTTTCAAGTTTAAAGTTTGGGATCACAATTTTCCAAGAAAGTCATTCAAATTACCAAAAGGGAAAAATGGGCAAAATCAGGGTTTTGACTGTAAATGACCGAACTTTGATTTTTGACCTAATACCTGGCTTATTGATTGAAAGCATGATCTCAAGGATCCGAGCGTGTCAATTTGACCTAACTTCATATTTCAATTCATCTACTGAGATCAGTGGATTGATAGACAAAATTCGATCAACTGGTGGGAAAAGTAAATTGTACACTAAAAAGTCAAACTTTGACTTTTTGACCAAAGTTGAGTCCCAAAAATCATATTTCATCAAGACATCCAAAATATGAATTGGATCATCAAAAATCAAGAAAGTCAAAAATCCAACTTTTGCAAGACTTGGAAACTTTTCTAAGTTAAGTTCATTGCTTTATGACATCTTGTCACTACAATTCAAAATAGTTCAAGATGTTACAAATAATTAAAGTTATTACAAAGTGGCATTTTTGAAAGTTTGCAAATCCTAAACTTTGTATTGTTTGGACGTTGTCCTTTGACTCAAAACCTTGTCCCAATGCTCTGTCTTTGCTACAATTTGCATAAATTGCTCCACAAATCAAACTTGTTTCATGTTGCAAACTATGTTCTCCAAGTTATTGCTGAACAAAGTATGATATGCTACTTCTATACATTGCCACAACACTCCAAAACCCTGCTCCATTGTTTTCCTACAAAAAACCTTGTGCTATGCTGCACCACAAACCTGTCACAAAAAAACCTGTATATGTTGTCCTATACAGTTAAAAATCTGTCAATCAAACCAGTCCAAAACTTCTTTATGCAGTCTGCTCCAACCTGCATCATAACAAGCCACAAAATTGCACCAAAATGGCAAAATAAAATTGTGTGGAAAAAGTATCAATTCAGTAGGCAAAACCAGTTCAAAATAACTTATTTTGTTTCCCTCCTAAACATCAGTCAAGGAGCTACAAAAGGGAGTGCTTCATAAGACATAGGGGGAATTTTTGGGAGAGAAAAAGAGAGAATAGAAAAACAGAACTTTGGTTAAACTTTGCTCATTCATAAAACCCAGCTCATTCATAAAACTCAGTTCATCCATAAAACTCTGCTCATCTTCAACTCTGTTTTCACTCACAAAACAGAAAAATCCTCAACCCATTATTGTACAACCTTGCAAACTTTACACTAAACCAACTACCCAAACACCTCATATACATCATATCGAGATTGTTCTAACATAAGAACAGTTTCTGTAACACTTTATCATCACCTTCCAAGCATAAACAAAAAAAAATAGTACTTTGCACCTTTGACTGGGTTGGAGAGATTCTGGAACTTTGTCACACAGAGCAGGGATTGGAGTAGCTCCAAAGAGGAGCTCGCTCATTCATCATTTTGCATCCGGATATATCCGTATGTATTCCAAAGTTTCGCTTCAAGAGGTATACTTTTTTCCAAATTGTAATATCTTTTTTACATACATCATTTTCTATCTGCGTTCAAAAGATATGTTAAAGATAAAACAAAAAAAGGAAAACTCAGTGAAAAAGAGCCAAGACAGGGGCTGACACGGGTGCCTGTATCACACGACACGGCCGTGTCAGCTCATCTGTTTGAAAAATTATAACAAAAATGCAGGTCAAGGGCACACACGGGTGCACGTGTCATAGCACACAACCGTCTCAGACATACTGGAACTATACGCTAATAAAAATGTTGGTCAGGGGCTGACACGGTGCCCGTGTCACAGGACACGGCCCGTATCATCTTAGCTGGTATAGAAAAGGAAAAACACGCATGGACCATTACAGGAAGCTGACACAGGTGCCCGTGTCATAGGACACGGCCCATTTCAGACCATACAACATAAGTTTTGATTTTCTTTTTACATTTTTCTTTTATTTTCATTCAATTTGGTTGTAATAATAAGGACTTTATTTTTTGCAACCCCCACTTATACACTTGTGTACCCCATCCCTCAAAAAGCATGTAATAGCGTAGGACCTTTATTTTCCGCATTTTTATTGCTTTCATAAATTTTAGTAATTAGGGTGTATGGCAAGATAAAACCAACAAGTAGACCACCCTAATCAAAGACTAAATTCATGCAATCAAACACACCATTCACACATGCACCTCTAGGGTAATCTCACTTTGTTGCCTCAGAAAATAGTCATATCCCTCAAATATGAGCATTTTAACAAAGACCCTCGGTAAAAGATCGTAGTCCCTCGATGCCCCTCGATGTTGCCTTTAGTAAATGATCTAGTCCCTAAACGAAAATTGCTAAAACATCCCATAGGTTGCCTTCTATGCCTATACGAACTTCCCACGCCTGTCCCTTCACATCCAATGTTGGAGCTTCTTACCAAATCAATGGTAAGATAGTAACATCTAAAGGAGGAGAAAAAGAACATTTATACATTTTGAGTAGGTAGGATGCTCCTGGTTGCTCGCTTGCTCATAATAAAAACATTTTATACACCCGCACTTTCATTTTGAAACATTTTCAAAAGACAAAACACTTTGTACGCGTTCTTATAGACATGAGAACCATTACAAAGACACTTTTCAAAATCACTTTCAAAAACACATTCCACAAACACCTCTTTGAACTATTTTCAAAACAACACTTTGTACGCGTTTTTATAGAAACGAGAACCATTACAAAGACGTTTTTCAAAATACTTTCAAAACCCACACCACAAGCACATTTTCAAACAAAAGAAAATGATCTAGAAAGCAACTAAGAGCCCATAGATAACTACGGATGAAAATGGTGATAATACCTTCCCTTTTCATAACCTACCCCCTGAACTCAAGAAATAATCTCGAAAGGTCGTTCCTGTTCTTTTCAGCCTTTCCTTATTGGATAAAAGAAAAGTCGGAGGCGACTCTTGCTATCTGCAACAATTGCGATCAAACTCAAAACACCCAAGTCAGTTCTCCCACTGCGTTACAATATGGTTTATTTTATGTGTTGGTGAACTTCTATGTTATGTTGTAATGCAAATTGCGGGAAGTTAATGTTTTAGAGGCCATAGAAGTTAAGGTGTGTAGGGGGTGTGTGACAAAAAGTGTAGAATCACGGGGGTGAATAGAGAATATTATTATTATTATTATTATTATTATTATTATTATTATTATTAGAGAAAAAGTAGAAATAATAATTAAATAATTAATTAAGTGAGTAGAGGCATAGTTGGGATTAAGTATGTGGGGTCTAAGGATTGTAATTTGAAAGACAAGGAGTGAGAACGATAGAACGATTGCAGAACAAGGAAAGAGAAGAGAAGGGAAGAGCTAGGGAAAGAAGGATTCTATAAATTTTGGAAGATCAAAGCTTTGAACTAAGGTAAGGGGTGAATGGATTATTTAAATGGTGATTTTAACACGAGAGGATAGCGAGGGTTGCTTTCCCTCATTAGGATTTTGGTTTGATTATTGTAGGATTTGTCTTTGGTTTGATTGTTGTTATTGTATATGATTCTATATGAATTGGGAATTTTGTGATGTAATGTTGTGATTGTTAATGAACATTATTGCTATTGTGAAGCTACTACATAAGATACCCCTATCTAGAAATTATAGGTTAAGAGATGAGAAATTGAGGAATTGGTGATGATTAAGGACCTATAATTTATGTATAGGTAGTGGTGTATCATAAATGTTGATAGGTGATGAAACCCTGCAATTAGATAATGTTTTAGCACCTGTAAAATGGTGAAATCGCAAAGGAATTGGACTGGTGCAGTTCAGAAATTACAGTAGGAAAATCCTATTTGCGTAGGATCGTCGGGCGATGAAGGATGTGTCACTGGGTGATGAAGTTTCTCCAGGAAAATGAGGAAGCGACAACGAGGTAAAAAGATGGATGATTCTGTAATGCGTCGCACTTAGTGTCGCCAGGTGAGGGATTACGTGAGAGTAGCATCGCCATACGAGAGAGGGTATCGCTGGGCGACGGTTGACAGAGTTAGTTGGTCGTTTTGTATTTTTCTTAAAATGACTATAACTTTAGTTCTATAGCTCGAATATAGGTGTCGTTCAAATTGTTGGATAATTAATGCTATGAACTTTAATTTGAAGGAGTAAAATGAAGGATGAGAATTATATTTATAAAACTTAAGTTAGGATATAAATAGGTTCCCCGAATTGAAATAGAAATGATGAATTGTTTATCATGATGTTGTTTTTCTTAGGATGAAGTTATAAGGTGTTGTTGATTACTATGATGGTAATGATGTTGATCCCTGAATTTGCACATTGTTGAAGGCTCATGGCTTATAGTTATGTAATTTATGTTGTTGCATGTTAATGTTGCATGCATATCATTAGTGAGGGCTCATGCTCTATTATTGGCCTGTAATGGCGGTTTGTTGAGGGCTTATGCTCTGTTGTTGCCCATTTGGCACTATGTTGGGGGGCTTATGCCTTGACGGTAACATATGAATTATGTTGTTGTCAGTCTCATTGCATTTTATTATTAATGAATTAATATTGTATGAAGTAAATAATGATTTTCGTTGTGAGGTGTTATATGATGTGTGAATTTGTGTGAATACTACTCCTTAGCATGTGATATTCACCGTATATTTATTGAATGAAATTCTCACCCCTTTTATGTTGTTGGGTATATGCTCCTCGGGAGTATATATAATTAGGTACCCAAGTAGTGCTTGAAGAGAATGTTAATAGATTCGCGTCTTAGGAGTTGCTCTTATACGTAACACAAGACATGGGAAATTGTTATGTTTTTATGTTGTTTTAGTTGTTACGTATCGTGCTTTTACACTTATGATGGGTCACGTGTTGGTGGAGTTTAATTATTGTTGAGGCTTTACGCCATGGGAGTAAACTAATTTGATATTCCACTACTGAATTGATTTTTATGAAATAATGGAGTAATAAAGTGATTTGAGACTGAAATTCTGGTTTCAGATATGTGATTTTGAAGGATATGTCACAACACATATATTTGTTTACAAGTAAAGAGAAGTAATAACAAAAGCAGTAAAAACACAAGAGATTGTTCACCCAATGTAGTGTACAACAACACCTGGGGGCTACCAAGCCAGGGACAATTTCACTAAATAGTATCAATTCATAGACCCTCAGTAAACAACCAGTTTACGATCTAATCACTTAATCACTACTCGTGCTATACTTCTACCTAAGACTCACCTAGGTATGAGGCCCTCCTCAAATCCCTTCAATCACTTACAGTGAAGAAATGACAGAAATAATAAGTTTAAAAACTTCAATCATCCAATGCTTAAAAGCTTATGAGTAATACACAATTAACAATCCAAATAACAACACAAATATTAAATCAATACTAGAGTGTTTGACAATTAAAATACTTGGACTTCTAAGACAGAAAGAAAGTATTCTTCTTCAAAAGTTGCATTAGTTTGAATAAGGAAGCAATTCTTATATATGCGCAGCTGTAGGCTTGGGCTTAAAACCAAATATTCAATTCTTTTGAATATATCCTTAAAAACCGGCCAAGATAAAATCCATGAAGATGATTCAAGTACAAATATATTCCTCCATATCTTTCGCAGCCTATGAGTTACAAATCCTGAATTATGGTGCACAGGAAATTAGGAAGCAGAAAACATAAACTGATGTTGGTTGAGTTCAGTTCAGGAGGCAGATGTCAAGACATCTGCTTTGACATCATTCAAAATAGTTTACTAAAAATGTCAAGACATTTAGGAAAACATTAACAACACATTGTTTTACCAAAATTGCTGCCAACAAACACTTACAAACTCCCCCTTTGGAAAATTTTGGCTAAAACATTATCAGAGCATATTATCAAAGAAATATATTATCAGAGCAATATTAGAGTAGCAGTATAAGCAAAGCAAGCAAAGCACAAACTCAGTTAGCAGTTAGCTGTTAGCAGGGAAGATGTCAGAACATCTTCAGAGACAAGAGGCTCCCCCTCAATCAGTGGTCAGTCAGTCAATTTCACTCCCCCTTTTTAGTCATAATATGTCAAATTTAAAGCATTCATTCAAGAGAATATTAGTTATATAGGTACAGACAATAGAAACCAAATGTTAAGCACATACAAGTGCCAAAATGAAACAAATGGGTCAAATAAAGAGACATCAATTTGTCTAACTATCGTCAGGACTAATAGACTTGGCTGAGCCAGAACTTCCTTCCTCACCAGAGTCTTCACCTTCATAGCTTATTGTATCATCAAGATTGTTGTCCTTTTGCAGGTCCTTGATCATATTTTCAAAAGTTAGCTTCCTTGTTGAGCTAACTCTGATCACATCATCCAATTCCTTGCAGGCTTCTCTTAATTCATTGATCATGTCATCCTTGGTATAGGTATTGTTTTCAGCACGTGCAGATGTCAAAATAATGTTTGGGACATGTTTTCCTGGAAAAAAAGCTTAAAATGAAGGGTCAAAGTTGACTCCCTCTTGCACACTACATCATTTCCACTTAGAATTCCAAGATGCTAATTAAGAATAATTTCGCAGATGAGGGAAGGAAAATAAATTGGCATCTTAGTGGCACAAGTTCCTGCATGCTTAATAGTCTGATCAAAGATGTAAGTACCATAATCAAAAAGTTTCTAGTTTCCAACAACATAAATAAACTTTCCTAATCTAATGGAGATGGTTGAAGTGTGATTTATGGGAACCCAATTTGCAGCTCCAATCCTATGTAAAATAGCATATTTCACACTTAGCTTGCTGAAAGGAAGTTTGTTTTTCATGGGCCACTCACTTACTTGATTAGCAGTGATGGCTCTACACACTTGATTATCGGTTACTTCCAGCTCAAAACAGACATCTTCAGACCTATCTAGAAATCTATTTATGATGGCAGGAGAAAATTTTACACACTTTCCTCTAACAAAAACCTTTCTATACTCCTTACTTTTAGTGTCAGCACAGTCAACAGGAATATTAACAATAAACTCCTTAACAAGAGTTTCATAGAAATTGGAAAACCTGGTAACTGTTTTCATCAATCCATCATAAGATATCAGCTCCATGATTTATTTACATTCCAAAGCCCCAGCTCCCAGTTCTCTCTCCAGGGCAATCCTTCTTTGATACACATACTTTTACTTTTCAGCATTCTCAACAGAATGGAAGGAGATGTTGTCAAGTGGGGCATCAGGAACCCTAACAGACAGTTTCTTACTTGCAGAATTTTTTATAGGAGATATGTCCAGGACATATTGCTCGACATCATACTCAGAGTTAGTATCTTCAACTATAAAAACTTTCTTCTTACTCTTGGATCTTTTTACAACATCCTCATCATCATCATATGTGGAGCTAACAGGTCTAGCTTTTCTTTTGCTAGAGGGAAGGACCACTTTACTTCTTGCTTTTGGGGGTCCATACATGGTTTTCTTCTTGATTGTCTTGGCAGGGGGTGTGACACTTGCATCTTTCACTTTCCTGGATTTGAGTCTTCTTGCAATACCAGGCACAACATTAGTAATGAGCTCATTGTCAGACAGCTCTTCTACATTGACTACATTCTCAGCATTTTGACCTTCTGCATCCTTGGAGGCAGTAGCATCTTAATTAACATTTTCCTCAGCATCTTGTTCAACATTTTCTTCTTCCACTTATTTTAGATCAAAGGTAGAAAGCTTCTCAAGTTTGCTTTTAGCAACATCTTTCTTGAAGGTGGATGATCAAGCAGTAGCACTTTTAGGCTCATTTCTTTTGTCAGCAAGAGGAGGCATACGAGAAAGAGGGGTAGAATGTAAAATAAAGCTTCTCAAATGCACTTTTTTTTATGAAGACAAACCATGAGGGACAAAGAAGGCAAAGCTTATTGATCAAGCTAAAAGCAATTATGGATAAAGTCTTCAGTTCAAGCACTTAGAAAATTTCAAGGTATAATGATAATACTTACTTTGAACTTAAGACATAGATGCTCAATGGTGAAAAGAAATATTTTATATTGTCCAAACCTTTACTCAAGTTTTTCTAAACTAAAAATCATTTTTCACTTGAGTGCAATCGATTTGCATATTAGTGCAATCGATTGCATGCTTCAATTTCTTCAAATCTTTTGCTATTGTTTCTCAGTGCAATCGATTTGCATATTAGTGCAATCGATTGCATGCTTCAATTTTTTCAAATATTTTTCTACTATTTCTCATTGCAATCGATTTGCATGTTTGTGAAATCGATTGCACTCAATCAATTTTTTCTACTGACTTCACATGCAATCGATTTACACTCTTGTGCAAATCGATTGGACACTCAAAACTTTTGAAATTCGAGCTGTTGAAACCCCGTGCAATCAATTTACACAAAGGGTGCAATCGATTGCATGCTGCACGCTTTTGAAAAACAACAGCTTTGCACATGCCTGTTCATAACACCATTTCATGGAAACCTTTCACTCAATCTTGGCAATTGTTCATGATTCATTTACAGAACTTTATGTTGTTTCAAAAAGGTGCTATGAACATATAAATACTCATTTTCAAAATCATTTTCTACACCTCTTCCAATTATATTTTCTGAATTCTCAAAAATCAAACTCAAGCTGCTATACACATTTTCATACACAAGTTTTCTGCACACTTTCACATATTATTAACCAGAAAACTTTGAGAATTATATATCTTGAGTAATTGTATACCATTATCATTGGAAGAGAAGATCAATTCATTGATTAAATCACTCAAAGTGATCATTACTACTCAAACTCACTCAAATCAAATATTGATAAATACTTACTTATTTTTCAGGATTGTTGGAAATAAGTTTAAGTGGTTTTATAAATCTTGTCTTTCCAGGATTGTTGGATACAAGTGAAGTCGCTTTGAGAGGATTGTTCTCATTGTTGACATATTAAAAATCCAAGAGGATTGTTCTTGGTCTAAGAGGATTGTTCTTGATTTTGGGTAGTTCTTGTTTATGTTTGCCACAATAAGGAAATCTCTTTCATGTTGAAAGGGGACTGGAGTACTCTCCGACTGTGAGGGGAACCAAGATATATCGCTTGTGTCTCTTTATTTTTCTGCACTTTACTCTTTCATAAACTCACCATAATCCAGAAAAATAATATCCATCATCACTAAAACCAGAATTTTTTAAAGTACCTAATTCACACCCCCCCCTCTTAGGCGCACTTCGTACTTACAATTGGCATAAGAGCAGGTTATAGGTAACCTGTTCCTAAAATATCCAGAATGCCTTCCGTAAATCAAAATTCCGTTTTCAGAGATGGTGGTAGTAACAACAAGTATCCTATATTTTATGGTGAATATTTTGACTTCTAAAAAATACGCATGAAGGCACATCTAGAAGCACAAGGAGAAGAAATATGGGATGCCGTCGAGAATGGTCCATTTATCCCTATATCAGTAATCAATGGTGCTATCTCATCAAAGCCTAAAACTGCATGGGACGAAGATGATAAGAAGAAGGTTCTCTATGATAAAAAGGAAATCAACCTTCTTCAAGGTGTACTTAGCATGGTTGAATTCTCCCGTGTCTCGGCATGCAAAACAGCAAAAGAAATATGGGATACCTTGGTACAAACTCATGAAGTAACTGTTGAAGTTAAAAGATCAAGACTAAATACCCTGAGTCAAGAATACGAATTATTTCGAATGCAGCCCAGAGAAACCATTATTGACCTACAAAAGAGATTTGTGCACTTGACAAATCATCTAAGTGCTCTTGGTAAGACTTTGACAAATGATGAACTAAATCTGAAAGTACTTTGGTCCTTAACTAGGGAAAGGCAACCAAAGGTAACGACAATTTCAGAAAATAAAAGTCTCTCCTCCATGACGTCCGCAACATTTTTTGGGAAACTTCAAGAATATGAAACGGAACTCGGAAGACTTGAAAAACAAGAAAATCAAGAGAAGAAATCCAAGAATATTGCTTTGATGATAGATTCCAAGGAAGTTGAAAAGGAAGACAATCCAGAAGAAGATGAAAATTTCATGCTTCTTGTTAAAAGGCTAGGTAAGTTCTTTGGTAGAAATGGCAAATCTTTTTCTCATTCAAAAGGAAAGAAACAATTTAAGAAAAAGGAAGCTTCCATATCAACACAAGAAGTCACGTGTTATGAATATGGTAAGCAAGGTCATATCAAGCCGGATTGTTCGAAACTCTCCAAGAAAGGTGGCTACAAAATAAAAAAGGGATTCAAGAACAAAAAGGTCTATGTTGCATGGGGGGATAATGAAATAAGTTCCTCATCCGATTCCGATAGTGATGACAGTGCATATCTAGCATTGATGGCCTCACACCATTCCGACGATGAAGACAATGAGGTTAGTAATGAATTTTCTCTTTTTGATAGTGATGCACAAGGTGCTATAGATGAACTATTGAATGAATGCAAAATTATGTATAAAAATATTTCATCACAAAAGAAACAAATTTCATCCTTAGAAGAAAAGTGTGAATCTATGGAAAAAGATTTCAAAGAAGAATAACAAAAATTAAGTGATGAACAAAAACAAAATTTTGCATGCAAAAATTGCGAATCACTCTCTTTACAAATTGTCCAATTAAAAAGGTTCATTGAAAGATATGAAAAATGCAAAATTGGATTGGAAGGTGTTCTTAACCAACAAAGATACTCCAATGATAAAAGTGGACTTGGATATTCAAAGTTTTCAAAACCAAGTTCTAACAAGACTATATTTGTTAAGGCTAGTGATCAATTCTCCAAAGAGAAAGTGAACAGACCTAAAATAATTCATCACTATCCTAAAAAGAAAACATTTCCTAAGAAGAAATCTTATCCTTCTAGATATAAAAGTAACTTTGAACCTACTTGTTTTTATTGTGGTATTAAAGGCCATACACCTAATGCTTGCTATGTTATAAACTTTAGTGTGGCAAGTGGGCATTATGTGTGGGTAAAGAAAGGAACTAATTATGAAGGACCCAAAGAAACTTGGGTACCTAACAAAGTCTAATTTGTTTTGCAGGTATGCTTGAAGACCACATGTAATCTTTTGTATCTTGATAGTGGTTGTTCAAAGCATATGACGGGAGACATAAACCAATTTTAAAATCTAGTTCTAAACGCCAAGGGTTTTGTCACTTAGGGAGACAATAATAAGGGAAGAATTCTTGGCAAGGGAAAATTTGGTGCTCCGCCTTTCACATCCATTGAAGATGTTCTTTATGTTGAAGGACTAAAGCACAATCTTAGTATTAGCCAACTTTGTGACAAAGGCTTCAAGATCAAGTTCGCCAAGGATGAATGCTTGATAGAAGATGAAGTCCCACACGAGGTTATACTTAAACGTAAAAGAATCAATAATATATTCATGATTTCCCTTGATGATCCATCTTTTAAGGTAAAATGTCTTATGGAAAACAACGTTGATTCATGGCTGTGGCACAAAAGAATTGATCATATTCACATGGAACACTTGAATAAACTAATCAAGCATGATCTTGTCATTGGGTTGCCTAAGAGAAATTTCGTCAAAGATAGGCTTTGTGATGCTTGTCAAAAAGGGAAACAAACAAAATCAACTTTCAAATCTAAGAATGTGGTGTCTACTGCAAGGCCACTACAATTGTTACATATGGACTTATTTGGTCCATCAAGAACAAGAAGTTTCAGAGGTAATGTATATGCTTTGGTTATTGTTGACGATTTCTCTAGATATACTTGGACATTCTTTTTAGTGCAGAAAAGTGATGCATTCAAGGCATTCAAGAAGTATGCTAAACAAATTCAAAATGAGAAGTCTCTAAAAATTGCCTCCATAAGAAGTGATCATGGAGGAGAATTTCAAAATGCTCTATTTGAATAATTTTATGGAGAACATGGAATATCTCACAACTTCTCAGCACTAAGGACTCCTCAACAAAATGGAGTGGTAGAAATAAAGAATAGGTATCTTGTGGAACTTGCTATAATGATGCTTAGCAATTTAAATCTTCGAAAATATTTTTGGGCGGATGCGGTGAGCACGGCATGTTTTGTTAGCAATAGAGTTAACATAAGACCGATCTTGAAGAAAACTCCATATAAACTCTTCAAAGGGAGGAAACCAAACATTTCTTTCTTTCACATTTTCGGATGCAAGTTCTTTGTCTTAAACAACGACAAAGATAACCTTGGTAAGTTTGATGGAAAATCCAATGAAGGTATTTTTCTTGGCTACTCTCTTTCTAGTAAGGCATATAGAATATACAACAAAAGAACTTTAACAATTGAAGAATCAATGCATGTATCTTTTGATGAATCTAACCCCTCCAAGGAGGATAATATTGTTTTTGATGATGATTGTTGTACCCCAAAATTTTCCCTCCCATATTCCTCAAGACTTGTCAAGAAGAAGCTTCAAGTTGCTCAAGCTGGCTCAAGAGTTGGACAGTCAAGTCACCTCCTAAGGCAGTCAAGTCAAAATTAGGGTTTTGTGTTGCATCAAGGTAATCACATCCAAATGATCTAAAGTGCTCCCAAAATGTCCTAATATGCTCTAAAGTTCATCCATGTCAAATTTCAAGCCTTGCAGTGGAAGTTTGGTCAGTCAATTGTTCAAGAGGCCCAAAAATCGACTATGCTAGGGCAAAAGTCAACGGTGTCCCAAATACAGTCAAACCTCAAGATTTTTGTCAACATTCTAATTTTAAAGGATAATTCATCATTTGATCAAGGGTTGATCATGATTTATGAAGGATTGCTCAAGATTCGTCAAGATTCAAAAGTTGTTAAATTAGGGTTTTGCAGGAAAAGTCAACTCAACTTTGACCAAGCATAACTTTCTCATACTTTATGAGAAATGACCCATCCAAAGCTCATTTTGAAGATGATGCAATTTCCTACAATCCATCTTCACACCCCAAGATCAAGAAATGCTCTCACAAAAAGTTACAAATTTGGACATTATAGGTCACTTTTGAAAGTCAACAAAAACACCTTTTTTCCAAAGCTTATAACTTTATAATGGAACCTCAAAATGAGATGAGACCAAAAGGGTTGGTTAGAGGACACCTCAAGGTTTCTAAAATATCCAAGAACACCTCCAAAAGTTAAAAATTGAAGAAGTTATGCATTGTTGAAATTGGGCATTTTTCCAAAATTGCCAAAAGTCAACTATCCTCAAAACTCCAATTTTTGACAAAAGGGCCCACTTTTTTCCACTTGATATGGTCTTGTCATGCCACACACGTGTCCCATACTTGATTTCATGGCCATTCCCTTATTTTTCTATTTTATTTAATTTTTATTGATTTAATTCATTTTTAATCAATATTAAACCAAATAAAATCTAAAAATTGATGAAATCATATCTTTGTGATTGGTACAACTTTCAATTACCATCATGAATCAAATCAAACTCGTATCATGGCTTTTTATGCACAAAAAATCAGATTTGGCCTATTTTTGGAAAGCATATCAATGATGATCAAGTCCAATATTCCATCTTCAATGCATAAGGATTGTGGCCCATATTTTGACCTAAATTCATTCTATTATATGCACACAAGCAAGCCAAACCTAAAACACGCACAAAGCTCTGCAGAAACGGCCATACCAAGTTTGTGAAAAACCTTGAAAAAGTGGAGATCGAAATCTGGTTTGGAGTCCTTTTCAAAGCAAAATCACAACGCATCCCTCTTCCTTGACATCCAGTGGAGCTATACCAATCAAAATCAAGCCTTGAGACCCTCTGAAACTCACTGTAAGTCTCCACGAATATGCCTCTGCACATGAAATCGTAAATCATTCTCCTTGCATCTTTTTGCCAATGTGATTGCACTATCATGCTTGCCATTCAATTTCCATTGATTCTGCAATATTTGATTTTGTTTTCATGACTTATAACCCTGGATTTAAAGCTAGGGTTCATATTCTTGTTTTTTGGGCATTCTTGATACAGGCATAATCAGGACCAATAATGGCCATGGATGAGTTCAGGGGAGAGAGACGAGTGCATTGGCACTCTTAGCTTGCATTTACATGGCCTAGGAAGGATTTTTGAGAGATGCTACGAATCTTCCTGCGGAACAAAATCCGCAGGTAAATGAACCAGGGAGTTTGAAGAAGACGAAGACGTGGCTGAGCGTGATTGGTTCATTTGAATCAATTGCGCGTTTTTTTATTTTGCCAGGCATAATTAGTTGTTTACCATATAATATATGTTAGATATTCCACTAACAAGTTAACAACATGGCTCAGCTGGCAAGGCGTTAGTGCGTGATACCATTGGGACCTGGGTTCGAATCCCAGGTCCCCCAAAACTTTGATATATTTTGTTTTCAGGTAATCTCACGTAGCGTTCACAAAGTTGGTCCACCATACGCCTCAGGGATCCATCTTCCAGATGGCTTGCCAATCAAAATCTAGTGGTTCAGGATGGAGGCTCATCATACTCCCTGGTCAACAAGCATGCATGGAATCATAAAAAGTCCAACAAGCTGGCGCAATTGGGCCTGGAATTTGCAATTCAAACACTCTATTCAGGCCCACCCACCCCTGAGTTTGTTCTTTTCTTTTTTTATATTTTCTTTTCATTATTTTTCTATTTTTATTTTATTATTATTATCTTAATTAATTAATTAACAAATTAACCTTTTTTATAAAAAATCAGAAAACCAAAAATAAAATAATATTTTCTATTTCATTATTTTTGTAAATAAATTTTAATCAATTAATTTAGTTTTTAATTAGGTACAATTTTGATATCTTTTTGCATTAAATTAAAATTAACATAGAATTAAGGTTTTAATATATTTTAACCATTCTTATTTTATTTCTTTAATTAATAATAAAAAACCAAAAATATTTCCTTTTTATTAATTAATTCAATTATTAATTTAGATTAATTTTTAATTCAAAAATAACAAAAAAATATGCTTTATTCAATAAAAGGGTCAAAACCCTAAAGGACACTCCGATTTAATTTTTCTCGCGCGTATATTATTTCTGATCCGCATTTCAATATTGTAACTGTTTCGGGAATGTAATACTTTTTAATTAGGATTTTATTTATCGCTTTTATTTACTTTTCGCAATTTAATTTTTAAGGGTTTGTTTTTGGCGATGTAAATACCCGACGCCTTGTAATAGCTTAGATTTATTTTCCGCAATTTAATTTCTGCAACCATTAATTGTTAGATGTTTGAATAATAGGCAATGCATGACAAGATTAACTTTTAACCTAAAATCAACAGTAGCTCACCATAACATGTACAAAGATAATATAACTGAAAGACAATACACTTGCACATGCCACTCTTAGGGTATACCTCATTTGGTTGCCTCGAACGTGGTCATTGAGTATAGGAAGTTTTAGAGGTCGCCCTCTTGTCCAAAGATCATAAGTTGCCTCGAAACGGTTGCCTCGGATAAAATGATCTAAGACATTAGGGTCACCGCTAAGGCGTCCTAACATTGCTTTAGTGACCACACGTCCCTTAATCGAATTGACCTGAAAACTCCAACGACGATGCTACCTACTCCTTAATAGTAGGATGGCATTGTCTAAAGGACACTTGTACAATCTAATTCCTTTTTGAGTAGGTAGATGTTCTTAAGTACATGCTCCTTTTAAAAACAAAACAAAAACTTTTCACACTCACACCTTTCAAACAAAAACTCTTTTCAAACCCACAATCACAAAGAAAAGCAAATATTTGAAAACATAATTAGCAAGTACCTAAGAGCCCATGAATAACCACGGATAGAAAGGGTGCTAACACCTTTCCTTTCTATAATCTACCTCCCAAACCCGAGAAACGTCTCGAAAAGGAATTTTTCTGTGCTTTTGTCCTTTCCTTGTTGGATAAAATAAAAGACGGTGGCGACTCTTGCTTACCGCGACATTTTGCAAAAACAAATGCAAAACGCAAACCAGCATTCCAAAACAGTCAGTTCTATTCCCACCGATCACAATGATGATGATGAAATACTAGAAGGTCCTCAAGAAAATACTTCCAAAGATCAACCAATTCAACACAAAGAATCACCCCAACAAGAATCAAATCTCAATGATCTACCAAAAGAATGGAGAACTCATAGAGATCATCCTATCGATAAAGTAATTAGTGATATAAGTTAAGGTGTGACAACAAGATTAAATCTCAAAGATGCTTGCCTAAACATGGCGTTTGTCTCTCAAATTGAACCTTCCAAAGTTGATGAAGCCTTAGGCGATGACCAATGGATTATCGCTATGCGAGAAGAATTAAAACAATTTGAAAGGAATCATGTTTGGGAACTTGTCCCTAGGCCAAGCAACAAACACATTATTGGAACAAGATGGGTGTTTAAAAACAAACTTGAGAAAAATGGAATAATTGTTCGGAACAAAGCAAGGTTGGTTGCACAAGGCTACAATCAAGAAGAAGGAATAGATTTTGAAGAAACTTTCACTCCGGTTGCAAGGTTAGAAGTTATTCGTCTCTTAATTGCCTATGCTTGCTCATTAAATTTTTAGCTTTTCCAAATGGATGTCAAAAGCGCATTCTTGAATAGATATATCACTGAAGAAGTCTATGTTAAGCAACCCCCGGGGTTCAAAGATTTCAAGAATCCATCTCATGTATTTAAATTGAGAAAAGCTCTATATGGGTTGAAACAAGCACCAAGGGCATGGTATGATCGTTTAAGCAATTTCTTATGCGAAAAAGGTTTTGAAAAGGGAAAAGTTGACAAGACTCTATTTATCAAGAAAATCAAAGATGAAACTTTGCTAGCTCAAGTCTATGTTGACGATATCATTTTCGGATCTTCAAACCAAGAAATGTGTGAAGAATTTTCAGCATTTATGCAGGGATAATTTGAGATGTCCGTGATGGGTAAAATGAATTATTTTCTTGGACTTGAAATCAAACAATTAAAAGATGGAATCTTCATCAACCAATCCAAGTATTGCAAGGAACACTTGAAAATATTTGACATGGATAACTGTAAGGAAATGTCTACACAAATGGGTTTCGGTACATATGTTGATCAAGATGAATTAGGTGTTTCAATCGACATTACAAAGTATCGAGGTATGATTGGCTCCTTATTATATTGGACGGCAAGCCGTCTTGACATAATGTTTAGTGTTTGTCTATGTGCTTGCTTTCAAGCAAATCCAAAGGAATCTCATCTCACGGTGGTGAAAAGGATCATAAAGTATCTCAAAGGGACAACAAATGTTGGATTATGGTATCCCAAAGGTAGTGTTTACAACTTAGTTGGTTATTTTAACACGGATTATGCAGGTTGTAAAACTGATAGAAAAAGCACAAGTGGTACTTGTCACATCCTTGGAAATGCTTTAGTATCATGGGCCTACAAGAAACAAGCATGCGTTGCTCTTAGCACAGCCGAAGCAGAATATAGTGCAGCGGGTAGTAGTTGCGCTCAAATTTTGTGGCTCAAACAATAACTTCGTGACTACGGACTCGATCTAGGATGCATTCCTCTACAGTGCGACAATACAAGTGCAATAAACATTACGAAGAATCCAGTCATGCATTCAAGAACCAAACACATAGATATACGACATCATTTCCTTCGTGATCATGTACTTCAAGGAGATGTCGAGGTAACATTTGTAGATACTCATAATCAACTTGCCGATATCTTCACTAAACCTTTTGCAAGAGAACAATTTTACATGATTCGGTGAGAGTTTGGCATTCTTGATGAACACGACATATAAGGTGCTTTCTATCCTTGTTATGATTTTATATATATATATATATATATATATATATATATATATATATATATATATATATATATATATATATATATATATATATATATATATATATATATATATATATATATATATATATGTTTTTAACCATGCTATATGTGAATATATATGTTAAGTGGTGTTTGAGTTTAAGAAAAATTTGTTTTTGGTCTTTTTTGGTTGATGCAAATCGATTGCATAATAGTGTTAATTGATTGCTCACTAAGTGTTTTTACTTTTGACCTTTCTGTTTCAGTGCAAATCGATTGCACCATAAGTGAAAATCGATTGCACTCTGTGCATTTCAGTTTTATTTTGCTTCTATTTTATGTGCAAATCGATTGCATTTGTATGCAAATCGATTGCACCCACTGTAACATACTTTTATGACCGAAATATTTGTTGGTCAGAATTCCTCTCTCTCTCTCTCATATTCCCAAGCCAATTAAACTTCATTACATATAATACAACCCACTCATTTCTATCTACTCACAAATTATATCTAAACTTCAACTCATCAAACACCCTTCTCTCAAAAACCTAAAACCTTCAAAACCCTAAAAATACCTTACCCATGGCTTCAAGGCAAAAAAAAAGGTGTCAGCTTTAGAGAAAGGGAAGAAAAAGGTTGATTCATCCTCTGAGAATCCATTACTTTCATCTCTCACTGAAGAACAAGAAGCAAGATTCACAAAGGACTTTCAAAGAAAAATAGTGTCCAATCCTAAATATGGTATGCTATCATCCTTTCCCCAGGAATGTTTCTCTTTTCATAATGATTTAACTGCTTATGGACTAGAACCATTAGTTTCATCATTTGGACCATATTATCCGGATCTGGTAAGAGTATTTTTCAGCAATTTAACTCCCCACGAAGGCAAGATGGTGACATATGTGTTGAGTACTCGAATCTATCTAACCCCTGAGATTGTTGGTGAGATTCTTCATATTCCCTACACTGGAAGTTCTTTGTACGACCCTGAAAATGAGGCATAGGATGACTACAGGAAAAAGGAATTTTATTACAACATTGGGAGATTAAGTGAAGCTGAATTCCATGCCAAAAGGATTTGTGGTCTAGGCGGAGTGATTCCATCTAGAGACTCATGGAGTGCGGGTAACTTTTATATAGACGATAGACTATTTCATTACTTTATGGTCTATATTATGTTTCCACCGGCTGGAAACCACTCCACTGTGACTGACCTTGAAATGCAGCTGATTTATGCAAGAAAGAAAGGAATAAGTGTTAACTGGGCAAGGCTTATAATGGTTCATATGCTGAGAGTCGATGGAAAAACAAAATTTCTACCATATGCTTATTTTGTTACATTAATTATGGAAGAATTTGAAGTTGATTTCGTTGGGTTTGAGAAAGTCAATATGGATCCAAATCTGCATAAGATTTCAATCAAGAATGTTAAGTCAATAATGGGTGTTCATTATAATCCGGAAACAACAACTATCACTTACATTGGTGAAGATGTGGTTGGTGATGAAGGGAACGATCAAGAAGTCAAAGGTGGTGAAGTTGTACCTCCTCCACCTACTACTACCTCTGGTCCAAGCAATCAAGATCTTATGTATTTCATGTCTCAACAATTTGCTTCCATGAACACCAACATCAACAACCAATGGAATGCTATCAACGATTCTACAACAACCCAGATTAATGACTTCCGCACATATGTGAATCAAAAATTTTCTTACCTTTACTCTAATTTTCACATTCCACCATATGACCCAAATAATCCAGCTGCACCTCCACAGCATTACACAGAACCTCCTCTACAACAACAATTTCCAAATCAAGTAGCTTGGTTCTATAACAACCGGGACATGAATCAACCATAAAGTTTTGTCCAACTTTATTATGTCTACTATTTTCTGTTATGTCCTTGTTCTGTTATTCTACGTTTTGTTTGTTGTTAAATTTCTTTGTAATCGTTAGACTATTTGTGATGCATGATTAATTAAGTTCCTCTCAATATTACTTTATTACTATTTTTTTTCATCTTTCCCTTCTTTTTGATAATGTCAAAGGGGGAGAAGGATGTGGTACTTTATGCTTGTATAATTCCTTGTCTTAATTTTTTTAAGGTACTCTTCAACCAAGATGAACAAATTCCAAGGATTCCAACCTTCTCATACAAAGGGGGAGTTATGTATCTTAGGGGGAGAAGCTCTTTCCGGAAATTACAACGCATCAAGCAAGATCGTTTGTCATCATAAAAAAGGGGGAGAATGTAAAATCAAGCTTCTCAAATGCACTTTTGTTTTGATGAAGACAAACCATGAGGGAGAAAGAAGGCAAAGATTATTGATCAAGCTAAAAGCATATATGGATAAAGTCTTAAGTTCAAGCACTGAGCAAATTTCAAGGTATAATGATAATACTTACTTTGAACTTAAGACATAGATGCTCAATGGTGAAAAGAAATATTTTATATTGTCCAAACCTTTACTCAAGTTTTTCTAAGCTAAAAATCATGTTTCACTTGAGTGCAATCGATTTGCATATTAGTGCAATCGATTGTATTCTTCAATTTTTTCAAATCTTTTGCCAATGTTTCTAAGTGAAATCGATTTTCATATTAGTGAAATCGATTGCATGCTTCAATTTTTTCAAATCTTTTGCTATTGTTTCTCAGTCCAATCGATTTGCATGTTTGTGCAATCGATTGCACTCAATCAATTTTTGCTACTGACTTCACATGCAATCGATTTAAACTCTTGTGCAAATCGATTGGACACTCAAAACTTTTGAAATTCTAGCTGTTGAAACCCCATGCAATCGATTTACACAAAGGGTGCAATCGGTTGCATGTTGCACGATTTTAAAAAACAGCAGCTTTGCACATGCCTGTTCATAACACCATTTCATGGAAACCTTTCATTCAATCTTGGCAATTGTTCATGATTCATTTACAGAATTTTTATGTTGTTTCAAAAATGTTCTACGAACATATAAATACTCATTTTCAAAATCATTTTCTACACCTCTTCCAATTATATTTTCTGAATTCTCAAAAATCAAACTCAAGCTGCTATACATTTTCATACACAAGTTTTCTGCACACTTTCACATATTATTAACCAGAAAACTTTGAGCATTATATATCTTGAGTCATTGTATACCATTATCATTGGAAGAGAAGATCAATTCATTGATTAAATCACTCAAAGTGATCATTACTACTCAAACTCACTCAAATCAAATATTTATAAATACTTACTTATTTTTCAGGATTGTTGGAAATAAGTTTAAGTGGTTTTATAAATCTTATCTTTCCAGGATTGTTGGATACAAGTGAAGTCACTTTGAGAGGATTATTCTCATTGTTGAGATAGTGAAAATCCAAGAGGATTGTTCTTGGTTTTGGGTAGTTCTTGTTTAAGTTTGCCACAATAAGGAAATCTCTTTCATGTTGAAAGGGGACTGGAGTACTCTCGATCTGTGAGGGGAACCAGGATATATCGCTTGTGTCTCTTTATTTTTCTACACTTTACTCTTTCATAAACTCACCATAATCCATAAAAATGATATCCATCATCACTAAAACCAGAATCTTTTAAAGTATCTAATTCCCCCCCCCCCCCCCTCTTAGGCGCACTTCGTACTTACATAAAAATCCCAGGAACAACAAAGTCTTCATTTAACACTTTGTCTACTAGACTTCTAATGCTTCTATCAACATTAACAATTTCTTGTTATGTTCTATTGTCAGTAGCAGTAGAAGAGTTACCTTTATCATCTTTGGATTTCTTAGCAGGTGATGATCTATGTTTCTTGGCCTTCTTATCAAGAGGAGGGATAGTTGCTAGAGGATTAATGTCAAGTACTCTGTCAAGAGAGAGATTCTAATTGGCATATTTTGAGGAAGACGATGTATGATGTTGAGACATCTTTGATGATTTTTGAGCAAAAGGATGAAGAATGACTAGGGTTCTTTTTCTGTAGAGGAGAATGAAAAGTTTGTGAAAGTAGAAGGATGTTATTTCGTACCATGTGGGAAACACTTTGAGGCAATCCTATAATGATGGATTTAGAAATTTTATTTGTTGGAAACACAAATAATATAATATCAATTTAATGATATTCCCACACGCCTTTAATTGCTACAAACCCTCATATAGGCAAATCCCAAATTTTCCTCTCAAGTTCTCAAACTGATTAGCATCCAAAGCCTTAGTGAAAATGTCAGCCAGTTGTAATTCAGTGGCTACATGTTCTAAGAGAATAATCTTTTCTTCAACAAGCTCTCTTATAAAGTGATGACAGATATGAATATGTTTGGTCCTACTGTGTTGAATGGGATTCTTTGATATGTTAATGGCACATAAATTATCACTGGATAATGTCATGACATCTTGTTTGACATTGTATTCTGTTAACATTTGTTTTATCCACACCAATTGAGAACAAATGCTTCCTGCAGCAATATGCTCAGCCTCTGCAGTGGACAGAGATACACAGTTTTGCTTCTTACTGAACCAAGATATGAGATTAATTCCCAGAAAGAAGCATCCTCCTGATGTACTTTTCTATCATCAGCACTTCCTGCCCAATCAGCATCACAAAAACCAGTTAAGGAAGAATTAGATCCATGAGATTATAGCATACCATAGTCATTTTTCCCATTCACATATTTAAGAATCCTCTTCACATGGTTGGCATGGCTAACTTTAGGATCAGCCTGATATCTTGCACACATCCCTACAACAAAGGAAATTCCAGGTCTGCTAGCTGTGAGATATATAAGACTGCATATCATACTTCTGTAGAGACTTTGATCCACACTTACTCCTTTTACATCTTTAGATAACTTCAAATGTGTGGGAGCATGAGTTCTTTTATGGCTGGCCTTTTCCATCCCAAATTTCTTTACTATATTGTGGCATACTTGCTCTGAGATAAAAATATGGAATATTCCGTTTGTTTAACTTGCAGACCAAGAAAATAGGTTAATTCACCAACAAGACTTATCACAAATTCTGACTGCATTTGCTTGACAAAATGTTGAACCATCTCATTTGACATCCCACCAAACATAATATCATCAACATAAATTTGTTCAATCATGATCTTCCCTTCTTCTTCCTTGACAAAAAGAGTTTTTTCTATACCACCTTTCATGTATCCATTCTCAACAAGAAATTCTGTCAGTCTCTCATATCAAGCTCTTGGAGCTTGCTTTAATCCATACAGAGCTTTCTTCAGTTTGTAGACACATTTAGGAAAACTTGGGTCAACAAATCACTTTGGTTGTTCCACATAAACTTCATATAGCCATTTAAGAAGGTACTTTTTACATCCATTTGGAACAATTTAAATTTCAGTATGCATGCAACTCCCGAGAGTAGTCTGATTGATTCAAGTCCGACCACATGGGAAAAAGTTTTATCAAAGTAAACTCCTTCAGTTTGATTGTACCATTGTGAAACTAACCTTGCCTAGTTTCTAGTGAGCACCTCTATTTCATCAGATTTATACTTGTACACCCATTTTGTGCTAATCAAATTTGTCCCTTCAGGTCTTGGAACAAGATCCCAAACTTCATTTCTACTGAATTGTTCTAGCTCTTCCTGCATAGAATTAATCCAGGACTCATCAGTTAGGGCGTCTTTGACATTCTTAGGCTCAATCTTTGACACAAAGCAAGAGTTTGATATCCCATCTCTTGATATGGTAGTAACTCCTTTATTTAGATCTCTTATGATAAGCTCCTTAGGATGATCTCTCTGGGTTCTAATTGAAGGTCCTTTATTGAGATGACTAGGCTCAGGATCTTCATGAGGTGGATTAGAATCAATGATTCTATCATTTGATTTTGTTGGAATATCAGAAAACGATGTTCCAACATCTTCTGAGACATCTTCTTCGGCACTCCATCCTCTATCATCAATAATAACATTTATTGACTCC
This sequence comes from Vicia faba, assembly GCA_948472305.1. NCBI lineage: Eukaryota > Viridiplantae > Streptophyta > Magnoliopsida > Fabales > Fabaceae > Vicia > Vicia faba. Next base: position 1,385,909,756 of record OX451739.1, read on the forward strand.
ATCATAACTTTGGTTCGAGAGATAAAAACTCTGTAAGCTCTACTATTTGTAGATTAACCCGGGAATATCCCTTCAACACTATTGGGATCCATCTTCCTCCTTTGTTCACGATTAGCTAATATGTAAAATTTACTTCCAAAAACATAAATGTATTTAATAGTTCGTTTTCTTCCCTTCCATATTTCATATAAGGTGGTTGAAGTGCCTTTCCTTAGAGTGACTCTGTTATGGATATAACATGCAATATTAATAGCTTCAGCCCTAGAATGGTAGGGTAACTTCTTAGCATGAATCATGGCTCTGGAAAAATCTTAAAGGGGTTTTGTTCTTGCGTTCCACAATCCCATTTTGTTGAGGAGTAATGGGAGAAGAGAATTCATGGTTGATTCCTTCAAAATAGCAAAAGTTAGCAATTTTGTTGTTCTTAAATTCCTTTCCATGATCACTTCTAATTTTGATGACAGGATTATCATTTTCCCTTTGAAGTTTTTGATAGAGATCTTTAAATACTTCAAAAGTTTTTGATTTTTCTATAATAAACCTTATCCATGTGTATCTAGAGAAGTCATCTACAACAACATAGGCATACTTCTTTCCACCAAGACTTTCAACCTGCATAGGTCCCATCAAGTCCATGTGAAGAAGTTCCAAAACTTTTGATGTAGTAAGATGTTGGATCTTTTGATGTGATAACTTAGTCTACTTTATAATGTGGCAGTCACCACATATCCTTTCTTCTTCTATCTTGAGCTTAGGAATCCCTCCCACTGCTTCTTTAGATATAATTCTTTTCATACCATTAAGATGCAAGTTCCCCAATTTTTGATGCCATAGTTTAACTTCATTCTCTTTGGCTAAAACACATGTTGAGGAGAAGTTCAACTCTTGAGGAACCCATAGATACCAGTTGTCTTTAGATCTGATTCCTTTCATAATAACTTCATTCTTTTCAGTTCACACAAGACATTCTTCCTTGGTGAAGTTAACTTTGAATACTTGATCACATAATTGGATTATACTTACCAGGTTAGTTGTTAACCCTTTAACAAGTAACACATTATCAAGCTTAGGGACTCCTGAACAATCAAGCTTTCCAACACCATTAATTTAACCTTTTGCTCCATCACGAAAAGTCACATAACTAGTGGAATGAGATTTGACATCCACCAACAGATTCTTGACACCTATCATGTGTCTAGAACAACCAATGTCAAAGTACCAGACATATTTGGTTAATACTCTGAGAGATGTGTGAGCTATGAAACTACCAACATTAAACTTGGGAACCCACTATTTCTTCTTTTTTCTATTTTGAGGAATCTTATCAGTTTTGAGAAGAGGAGTATTTTTAGGATACCCATACAACTTGAAACAAAAAAGGCCTTATATAACCAAGCCTTCCACGGTGATGACATCTCTAGGGTTGAGGATTCTCCCTGATGTGTTTGAACTTCTTCTTACCCTGATGTTTGTCGTGATGTACTTTCTTGCTATGACGTTTAGACATTTGATTTGCCATCTTATGTTTAAATTTGGCATGAGTGTAATGTGATGAAGGTTCTTTTGAGCTAGGTTTCTCTTTCTCATTAAACCCTAGACCACTCTTGTCTCCATGAACTCTCCCAACTTGAAGAATTTCATCTAGTTTTACAGATCCATTATTTAGCATCTTGAGAGATTTGACAATTCTATAAATGTTTGTGTGATACGGTGGGAGAACTGACTTGAGGTTTTGCGTTTGTTTTCGCAAATGTTTCGGTTGAGCAAGAGTCGCCACCAACTTTTTATTTTATCCTAAGGAAAGGTTAAAAAGCACAACAAAAACCTTTGAGATGTTTTCTTGGGTTCGGGGAGTAGATTATAGAAAGGGAAGGTATTAGCACCCTTTCTATCCATGTTTATCCATGGGCTCTTAGTTACTTGCTTAGATCAACTTGCCTTGATTTTCAATTGTTTGAAATGGTGCTTTCAATTGTTTGAAATGGTGCTTTGTGTGTGTGTTTGAAAATGTTTTGAAAAGAGGCCAATGTGGTGGCAACCTTTGTAATGATCCATGTTGGGATGTATACAAAAGTGTATGTCTTTTGAAAAAAAGTTTTCAATGTTTTTGAAAGTTGTTTTGAAAGTGTTGTGAAAGGTGATTTTGAAAAGATAGGCAAGTGTCTTTTTTTTTGCAAGTTTGGCAAGTAACCAAGAGCTATCTACCCTAAATTTCTCAAAGATTATTGCTATGTTCTAACCCTTTTAACAATTTTGTTCCACCATTGTATTTGGTGGACAATCTTGTGTTAGGATGTGAACGGGACGGGCGCGGGTCATCGTTTAGACCATGATTGCAATGGTGCCAAGTATCTTTGGGAAATTTTTTTCTTTAAGGGACTTGATCATTTTTTAGGCAACTTTTGAAAGCGTCATCGAGGGACTATGATCATTTGAATTGTTTTTGTTTTGCCACAGATACCTAACATGCAACATGGCCCATTTATTGAAGGCAACAAGTGGAGTACCCTAGGGGTGCAAGTGTGATTAGTGTTGTCCATTTTCATGCTTGTTTATCTTGAATTTAGGTCAAACTATTTGTTGTTTTTGATTTGCATACAAAACCCTAATTCTAACATGGCATAATTGGAAAGCTTAAAAATGCGAAAAAATAAAAGGTCCTAAGTTATTACAACACAAATATGGGATGGGGGGGGACAAATGTTCAAATGGGGATATTTTAGCAAGAAATTAAACCTAAACTATTACATCCAAATTGAATTATACAAATTATTTAATATACAACAATTAAATAAAAATACAATAAATATACAAGATGCAAAAAATGATTTTTTATATGTATGAAAAAAAAGGTATTTTTTTTATGTGTCAATTAAAAAAAAATGAAAATGATTAACTTTGGTATTTTTATGTATTTAGGGCAAAACCCTAATTTTATAAATAAAAGGTATTTATTATATAATATATGCAATATTTATTAATTATGTACAAAAAATAAATAAAAAGGAAGTATATTGTAAAAAATGATTTTTTTAAGTTAAATATTAATAAAAATAAAATGTATTATTTTTTTTTGTATTTTTAACCTAAATATACTAATAAATATATAAGTATCTATAATATTTACTAAATATATTAAATATGTATAAAAAATAAAATATTTAATATTTACAAAAAAAGTATATTTTTTATAAAATGTTTTCAGAAGATAAAATAAAATAAAATTAGAAAATAAATGTATTTTGTGTTGTTTCTAATATTCTAAACAAAAAAAGTATTATGTATTTATTTACATATATAACTAAATAAAGCAAATAAATATCAAATAAAATGCAAAAAATGTGGGAAAAATAATTTTAATATTTTTTCATGCTTAAATAAAAATATAGAAACAAAATCAAAAGGAAAAAATAAAAAATGACAAGTATATCTCAAAATGGGCCAGCGGGGTGCATGTGAAAAATGAAAGTGCAAAAAGGAAAAATATCTCAGGCCCAGCCCAAGAGAGGTTGTCTTCAACCTCCAGACAAAAATATCAAAAAATGCGCGCCCTTCCCTCCTGGTTCAAACATCCTGATTCCTGAACTTTTAGCACAAACTTACAACATGAAAAATGTCAAGCATCAAGCCACGATTCCATACATACCAAGAACTTGATCTAACTCTCAGAAATGAGAGAGAATTTCTCCATCCCTAATTCTTAACCTAAGTTTTTGTCAATGTTCAGGTCTTAAATTCTCTCAGCATATGCAATATAAATGGAAAGTGAGGATATGTATAGCTTCAGGGACATGAGTAGAACATTTTTCATTCATAAACTTAAAGCTAACTCTTCCTAGATTGAGAGATAGAAGTCCATGAACTTACCTGTTCAGCTTGGATCGTGTCTGGCAATGGAGGCACTTTCAAGGCAAGGTGAGGATTGGTACAGCTTGCTTAAAGTCCAAGGATGCTATTCCAACCTTTAGCTTGCTTTAAAACCAAGTGAATCAAGCTATGGAAATCAACCTGCAAAACAGAAAAAGTGAAAATGGTGAAGTTGGTTAGAGGTGTTACAGGTCGTGTCCAATGCTTGGGATAGCTTGTATATGTGGTATGGAATGTGTATGAACTTGTTTTAGCAAAAATGCACGAGTGGATTGAGTTATGGAAGTCCAACTGCAGAGGTGACTCTGTTTTTTGCAGTAGGAGGGTGTTTTGATGAATGGTGAGGTTTGGAATGTGTCTAACAAGTTTGTCTAAGCTAGTTCTTGCAGCAATGAGAGTTGTTGTGAGTTAAGCAAGGTTTCTTCTAACTTAAGCAAGAAATGGAAAGTTGGTTTACAAGCTCTCATAGGCCCCTCAAGTATGCTGCATCTTTTTGTCTTGATCAGTGTGTTATATCCCTGAACTTGTGCCAAAAGGATTTGCATTGTACTTCAAAGATTGCAATCTTGACATAAAGTTCCACTTTTCAAAAATGGATATATTGCTTTTTCTAATTAAGGACTAATCCTTCATGTAATGACCAAACTCAAAGAATAACATCTTGGCACAAAGGTTTAGAATTTAATTTTTGAGTGTAAATGAGATTAGAGGCCTGTAATGTAGCTTGCATATGCTGAGTTTGAAAATGCACAAGTTATGAACATGGAAATGGTTCATGAACAAAGTGAGTTTTGCCCATATTGCCAAATTCGATTCTCCCTAACCACAAGGTTGTTTGATGAGTTCTTGGATATTTTGGAAAGCTTGGAATGTGTACTACAATCCATCTTTGTAATGCAAATTGAAATTCCAAGTGGAAGCATGTGAAAAGTGGCCATGAAGTTAGGCAAAAATCCTGCCTAGAATAGGTCAAAATTTTTCTAAGTTAAGAATGTTTTGCACCCTTGTTCCAAAAATCATAACTTGAGCTACAAGCTTCTTTTGAGGAAACTTTGTGAATCAAAGTTGTAGATTTTGCAATGGACTATAACTTTCATGTTTTGAGTTTTTCTTGAATCCAAATGTATCTTGATGAAAAAAATGGGACAAAGTTAGGAAAAAATTAGGGATTTTCATAACTTAGAAAAATTCTAAGTTATGAAAATTCTTCATTTCAAACCCTAATTTGTGATTTTTGATTTCTTGATGAAAAAGTTTCATGATTTGACATGTCTTGATGGAAAATGAATCTTGACACTTGATTTTGACCAAAAAGTCAAAGTTTGACTTTTCAGTATACAACCAAATTTGGCTCAGTTGACTTGGAAAATTCATCTGTCAATCTTGTGCATTTGGGATCTTTTGAAGTTTTTGAATATGTCAAGACAATGCCATGGGGTCCTTGAGTCCAAATGTGAGCTTGGTTTGCCATTGGTTAGGTCAAACAGTCAAAAATTGCCTTTGTGCAGTCAAAACCCTAAAAATGACCATTTTGCCCTTTTGGTGATCTGATCAAATTTCTTGTGGATTTGTGATCCAAACTTGACCAAATGGTTTATATGAGTTCAATATGTTGATGTGGGTCAAAAATCATGAGGTTTGACTGTCAATTGACCACAGTTGACTTTTCCCCCAATACAGCTGATTTCTAGGTCAACTGTCCAATTGACTGGGCAAAGATTGGAATCAAGGCTTGAAACTTGGTATGGATAAACTTGGGAGTCCAATATGAGGCATGAAAGTCATCTTGGGCACTTTAGGTCAAAACATCTTTGTGCAAACACAAACCCTAATTTGGGTCACCAGTGCAAGGAGAAGTCTTGGGCAGAGGAAACCCTAACTGGATCTTGAGCTCCAAGGGTCTTGTGGTGAGAAAATGTTGAGGAAATGGGAGGGAAAATTTTGGGGTACAATAGTTGCCCCTTTTCAATCTTCTTGAACCTGAAGAGTTAGATTGGCAAGTTTGCCTTTCGTGACTCGAGGGTAAAAGGAGATTGGACACTAGAGTGCCCGGAAATTTGCACTCGCATTGTAGAGTATCAGCAATGTGATGGCGGGAATGGGCTTATAGATGCCATTTGGAGAGATGGTGGATAGGGGGATGGGCTTATAGATGCCATCTGGAGACGTGACAGAACCTTGTCGGGAATGGGCTTATAGATGCCATTTGGAGGTGTTGATCGCGTAAGAGATTCCTTAGCGAGAACTTACGTACTTTGAGAATGGAAGATGTTTTCTGGCTTGTTACAGGTGTTGATCTTCAAAATCTTCATATAGATATGCCCTGGCTAGATACAGGAGTCGAATCCACTATTGGTTGCTCACAGATGTGCCCTGGCTAGATACAGGAATCGGATCTGGAACTGTTGTCTACAGATATGCCCTAGCTGGATACAGGTATCGAATCTGGAATTGTCGTCTACAGATATGCCCTGGCTGGATACAGGTATCGAATCTGGAATTAGTTGCTCACAGATGTGCCCTGGCTAGATACAGGAATCGAATCTGGAATTGCGAAAGGTTGGTAGAGATAGATTTCCTGGATGGATACAGGTGTAAGCCTCCGTCCTGAGAATGAAAGATAATTTCCTGGCCTGTTACAGGGGTTGATCTTCAAACTCTTCATGCAGATATGCCCTGGCTAGATATAGGTATCGAATCTACAATCAATCACTCACAGATGTGCCCTGACTAGATACAGAAATCGAATCTGGAATTGTGATAGTTGATAATAATCATCTTTGGATTGACCTTTTTCCTGAAAAGGCAAAACATCAGTTACATGCAATGTCATGATGTATGAGATGCATGATGTCATGATGTTCTCAAAATGAGATCATGTCGTATGCACTTTATCATGTATGTAAGCAGGATGTACGAAATGTGAAATGCCTATGAATGTATTTTCGTCTTGGGAAAATAAATCCTTGACGAATGCCGGGAAGTTAGATCCTGGGCTGATGTTTGAAGAGTAGAGTTCTTCGTTTCAGCTGGGGGTGATGATTGCAAGAATATACCGGTAGGAGAAGATGTCTGCGTTGGGGAATAAACTTGATGAAGAGATTACTCTGCGGGGAATTACTCTGTGGGGAAAGATACTTCGCTGAGATTTTGGTGATAACTCCGCTGGAGGTTCTGTTGATAAGTTATGTTGGGGAACTTTGATGAACTCCGCTGGGGATAGGAAGAACTTCGTTGAGGACGATCTTTCCGTGGTAATTGGCTGAGGATAACCCAGTTATACCCTGGTGAGAAGATAACCTTTGAATCAAGTCAGGGAGAGACGTTCGTACTCTGCAGGTGATAAGCTTCCAGAATCTACTGGGGATAAGCTTCAAGACCTGCTGGGGATAATGATTCAACTCTCCTAGGGAAACTTTTCAGACTGTACTTGGAAATGGTTCCACTGGGGTGTCTGTATTCCGCCGGGGAACAATTCTTATATTAAGACTGACGGGGATGCTTGCTGAGGAATGTCTATACTCTGCTGGGGAATGTTAAGATCTTCTGGGGAAAGTATTACTGAATCTTATCTTACCCTGTGGGGAGTGAAGGTATTTTGGTCAAATTCTTCAGCTAAACTTACCTCGGTACCTCGGTGGACAGAGCAACTAGATCGCTTAGACAATTCTAAATTGCCCCTGTTTCTGATGTCACCTATAATTAGTCCTTTGTTTCGCATGCAAGTATTTATGATTAGCAATTAATGTCAAATGCATATATCAAAAATGAACATTGGACGTTCTTCGCAAAACAAAACAGAAAAAGGAAAAACAATGGATAACTTGTCTGAAAAATTGAACTTGTATTGATTTTGAAATTTGCCGGTAAATAGGCGTTTATGTACAGGAGGCTGACGTCCTAGTAAGATAACGCCGCCGAGTAACATAGAGTTCATACAATTTTGAAAAGGAAACAAAACAGCCATGTGAAAAATAATCCCACTGGGTTCCAACTCTGCTATCGCCTTTATGTCTTCAAGCGTCTCATCACTTTGCTGCTTAGTTGAAGATGAAGCTGATTGAGCGATGCCGAAGTCTGAGCCCGATAGTTGATGCCGAATTCCGGATGCAAGATGATCCAATGAGACATAGTATTACGCTTTAATCCCTAACTTTTGCCTGGACCGCCCTTTCGGGTTTTCAGTCCACCGGGATACCCATTTTTTCCCAAGCCGCCTTTTCAGGTTTTCGACTTGCCGGGTGTATAGATTTTTTTATTTCAATCCCTTATTTTTTCCTGAACCCTTTTGGTTCGCCGGGAAGCCCTTATTTTTTCCTAGGTATGTCAACCTAGCGGGTCTTTTATCATGCGTAGTATCTTTTTACTATGTCTGCATTGGCAGGGTGGGGAAGGTCGTCACCATCCATGGTGGTTAGAATCATAGCTCCTCCTGAGAAGATATGTTTAACCACAAATGGCCCTTCGTACGTAGGGGTCCATTTGCCCCTGGGATCACTTTGAGGAAGAATGATGCGCTTGATTACCAGGTCTCCGACTTGATAGTCTTGTCGTTTGACCTTCTTGTTAAATGCCCTGATCATCCGTTTTTGGTACGTCTGACCATGACAAATAGCAGTGAGTCTCTTTTCGTCAATTAGGTTTAACTGATCAAGCCGAGTCTGGATCCAGTCATCTTCGCTCAAGTCTGCATCCTTCATTATTCGGAGAGAAGGTATCTGGACTTCAATAGGAAAGACTGCCTCCATGCCATAGACCAAGGAAAAGGGAGTTGCCCCTGTTGACGTCCGTGCTGAGGTGCGGTAACCATGAAGAGCAAACGGTAAAATTTCGTGCCAATATTTATAGGTCACTGTCATCTTCTGCACAATCTTCTTGATATTCTTATTTGCCGCTTCTACATCCCCATTAATCTTCGGCCGGTAGGGAGAAGAATTGTGGTGTTGTATCTTGAATTGCTCGCAGAGCTCAGTGATCATCTTGTTGTTAAGATTGGTACCATTATCTGTGGTGATCCTTTCAGGTATACCGTATCGACAGATCAGGTTGTGTCGAATGAACCGTGCCACGACGCTCTTGGTTACGGTGGCGTAGGAAGCTGCTTCAACCCACTTCGTGAAGTAATCAATTGCTACTAGGATGAAGCGATGCCCGTTGGATGCCTTCGGTCGGATTTCACCGATCATATCAATGCCCCACATTGCAAAAGGCCAAGGCGCCGTCAGGACATTCAGAGGAACCGGAGGAATGTGTACCTTATCAGCATAGATCTGGCATTTATGACAAGTTCGCGAATGCTGATAACAATCGGCTTCCATTGTGGACCAGAAATATCCTGCCCGAAGGATTTTCTTTGCCATGGTATATCCTTTGGAATGTGTTCCGAAAGTACCTTCACGTAGCTCTGCCATGATCTTTTCTGCTTCAGTCTTATCCACACAACGCAGTAAGGTTGAATCGTGGTTTCGCTTATACAGAATGCCATTGCTGAGGAAGAATTTTGCGGCGAACCTTCTCAGAAATTTCTTGTCATTAACCGATGCACCTTCGGGGTATTCTTGAGCTTCCAAGTACCTCTTCACTTCATGATACCAGGGTTTCTCTGTTACTTCTTCAGCCTCAAGATCACAGCAATATGCAGGTTCGTCCAATTTCCAGATAATGATCCGGGGCGCTTCGTTGTCCCATTTGACTTTGAACATAGAAGACATTGTAGCCAACGCGTCCGCTAACTGATTCTCCTCTCTTGGGAAATGTTTAAAAGTTATCTCCTCGAAGAGGGGAAGCAATGTCAGCACATACTCCTTGTAAGGAATAAGATTTGGGTGTTTCGTATCCCACTCGCCTTTGACCTGATTGATCACGAGAGCGGAATCTCGGAAGACACTCAGAAACTTGATCCTTAAGTCAATTGCAGCTTGAAGACCCATGATACATGCCTCATACTCCGCCATGTTGTTGGTGCAGTTGAAACACAACCGAGCGGTGAGTGGAGTATGAGTGCCTTTTGGGGATATGATCACAGCGCCGATACCATTACCCAGAGCGTTCGAGGCTCCATAAAAATGCATAGACCACCGGGATCCTTCCTCAGGTCCTTCATCCGGTCCAGGTACTTCACAATCAGTTACTACCATGATATCTTCGTCTGGAAATTCAAAGTTCAACAACTGGTAATCGTCCACCGGTTGGTGTGCCAAATGGTCTACCAATACACTTCCCTTGATTGCTTTTTGAGTCGTGTACTAGATGTCATATTATGTCAAGATCATTTGCCATCTTGCTATTCTTCCAGACAGAGCAGGCTTTTCGAATATGTACTTGATTGGATCCATTTTTGAAATCAACAGAGTAGTGTGAGTCAACATATACTGTCTCAGCCGGAGAGCAGCCCATACCAGAGCGCAGCAAGTTTTCTCGAGCAGTGAGTACCGAGTCTCACAGTCGGTAAACTTTTTGCTCAGGTGATAAATGGCATGTTCTTTTCGGCCAGACTCGTCATGCTGCCCCAGCACACACCCCATTGAATTGTCAAGTACTGTCAAGTATAAGATTAGAGGTCTCCCTTCAACCGGTGGCATAAGAATGGGTGGTTATTGGAGATACTCTTTGATCTTTTCGAAAGCAGCCTAACATTCATCATTCCAACGTACTACTTGATCTTTCTTCAGCAGTTTGAAGATTGGTTCACAGGTAGCAGTTAGATGTGAGATGAATCGAGCAATGTAGTTCAAACGTCCTAAAAAGCCTCTGACTTCTTTCTCTGTCTTGGGAGTTGGCATCTCTTGTATGGCTTTCACTTTGGCAGGGTCCACTTGAATACCTTTGTCGCTCACAATGAAGCCTAGCAATTTTCCAGATCTTACCCCAAAGGTGCACTTGTTTGGATTCAACCTCAGCTTGTACAACTTCAGACGGTCAAACAGCTTTCGTAGGTGGTCAAGGTGTTCCTCCTCAGTTTGGGACCTTGCAATCATATCATCGACATATACTTCTATCTCGTGATGGATCATATCGTGAAATAAAGAAACCATGGCACGTTGGTAAGTTGCCCCAGCATTTTTCAACCCAAAAGGCATGACCTTGTAGCAAAAGGTGCCCCACTGAGTGACAAAGGTGGTCTTCTCCATGTCTTCAGGAGCCATCTTGATCTGATTATAACCGGAGAAGCCATCCATGAAGGAGAATACTTTATGCTGAGCAGTATTATCAACCAGAACATCGATATGAGGCAGAGGGAAATCATCCTTGGGGCTGGCCCTATTCAAATCCCTGTAATCAACACACATTCGGACCTTACCGTCTTTCTTTGGCACCGGAACCACGTTGGCAACCCACTGAGGGTAAGAAGTCACTGCTAGAAACCCGGCATCAAATTGTTTCATAACCTCGGCCTTCATTTTCTCGGACATCTCTGGACGCATACGGCGGACCTTTTGTTTTACCGGAGGGCAGTCTTCCTTGGTAGGCAGGTGATGAACCACAATTTCGGTATCCAACCCAGGCATGTCTTTGTAAGACCAAGCAAAGATTTCCATGTAGTCATGCAGCATCTGAATCAACCGTTGTTTTACACTGGGCTCTAGGTTGGCACCAATCTTGACTTCCTTTCTGTGTGTCTCAGTACCCAGATTTACCGTTTCCACTGGCTCTCCATGTGGCTAAATGGCCCTTTCTTCCTGGAGTAGCAGTCTTGCAAGTTCACCAGGCACTTCGCAATCATCTTCACCTTCGTCTTCGGCTAAGTTGATCGGATTTTCGAAGTCATAACTGGCAGTAGCAGAGTCGTTACCAGTGAGATCCATAGTGGATTGGAACCTGTATAAGTGAGTGTGTGTAAATATAGCTCTTTTGTAATATATGATAGAGAAAGAAAAGGAGCACAAGATTTGAAATGCAACAAACATCCAATGTTTTGATTAATGATATATGAAAATGTCATACAAAAGCCCTCACAAATGGAGCCACGGTGCCCCGGGTAGGACATCGAGCCATAAAAGTTTCAACATATTGTTTGTTACAAATTGAAAACAAAAGAGTTCATTACTGAGTGACAAAAGTAATAGGTGTGAAGTCTTTGGCAATCCAGTTGCTTGGTCCGCTGTCGATTGTTGGGTAGATCCAGCTGTCGAATTCAGATTCCTCCACTTCGTCTTCAACAGCATTCACTCCTGGGTTGGTGATGAACACAGGAGGTCTTCCAATTCTTGCCTTATGAACAGCCCTCTGAGCCTCCGTAGTGAAACCTAAACCAAACTTGTCGGTCTTCGGAGTAAAGTCAGGAAGTCGGCCCCAGTTTGCACACTCACCCTTCTCAACCACAGCCCGGGCATCCTTTAAGGAATCCATCTTCAAAGGAGGGTCTTCAATCACAGTTTCAGCTGATGCCAACGTCTGAGGCACCTCTTCAAAGTGTTGAAAGGGGGTTTCAATGAATTCCCCATCCATTTCTATGTATCGGAACGAGTTTAAGTGGCTGACCATATATTCTTCTTCCCCTTGAACTGTAACAATTTTCCCCCTAACCGGGTACTTAAGCTTCTGATGTAGTGTGGAGGTCACCGCTCCAGCCTTATGGATCCATGGACGACCCAGCAAACAGGAATAGGATGGTCGGATATCCATCACATAGAAAGTTGAATCAAAAACTTGAGAACCAACCCTGATTGGAATGTCAACTTCCCCATGTACCATCCTTTTCGAACCGTCAAAGGCCCGGACAACAATGTTACTAGGCTTGAGCTCCAAACCCTCACAATCCAGCCTGTCTAGGGCCTTCTTGGGCAATACATTCAATGAAGAACCAGTGTCTACCAACACATGGGCAAGAGTAGTGCCCCTGCATTCAATAGAGACATGCAGGGCATCATTATGGTTCTTTCCTTTTGCAGTCAGATCAGCGTCAGAAAAGCCCAAACCATTATCGGCAGTCAAGTTGGCCACACAATCAGTAAATTGATCAGCAGATGTTTCTTGTGGCACATGGGCCGTCATCAGGAAGGAGATCAGGGTCTTGGCATGGGCCTCTGAACACAACAACAGTGATAGCATATAAATCTTTGATGGGGTGTGCCCCAACTGCTCAACAACATTGAAATCACTTTTCTTGATAATCTTGAGGATCTCCTCCATCTCTTGCTGGGAGGCTTCAACAGTGGTTGTCTTTGGCGCCTCCGTCAGGGCAGGAAAATCAGTAGCAATCCCTTTGCCCCGAGCATCAGAGGACTCGGCTGCAGGGGTAGAAACAGGAACTTGATTAGGAAGTGGAACATGCACACTTGCGGGTGTGATGATAAGAGGTTTCTGAATAGCTAGTGGCGCAATATCTGGCGAGAACAACCTACCACTGCGAGTAATTTTGGCAGGCCCGGTGATGTTACTGACACCGGTACTTGTATCAAACTTTTGCTTTACTCCAAGAACATAAACATCTGCCCCATAGTGCCATGGGACAGCTTTGTCGGACGTATAGGGGAGGGGCCCCGGAACAGTGATGATGATGGGAGCAATCTTCTGAGTGGACATGATTTTGACAGGCTTCTTTGAGGGAACCTTAGGAGGCTTGTTGAAAATAGTGACAATAGAAACTTCTTCGGTAGGGGCGGCAGGGACGACAATTTTCTCGAACAAAATTTCTTTGCTATCCATCAGGCTTTGGATACCTGATTTCAGCAAAGGACAACCAAAAGACGAAACAACACATAGAAGGCAATCTTCACCACATCCCGAAAATAAACCGGCTAGCAACAGATTCCTTTTAACAGTCGATAACGGAGTAACAATTTCTTCCACGGAGGCTAAATATCAGTCTTCTTCCACAACATTCACTCCATGCTAAGGCATGGGAGCAGTCACAACATTGGGTCTTTCGGGCGCCTCAAACTGTATTTCCTTAGCATCAATAAGGTCTTGAACCTTATTCCTCAAAGCCCAGCAATCGTCCGTAGTATGCCCGGGGCTATCAGAGTGATAAGCGCAACGGGCGTTGGGGTTGTACTTTGGAGAAGCTGTATTCACTACCTTCGGAGCTTCTTTGACAGTTACCAGATTGGTTGACAGTAGTTGCGGCAATATCTGAGACAGGGTCATACTGAGCCGAGTGTACTGCCTCTTGGGTCTCTCACCCCTTTGTTGGTTATACTGCTGAGGAGCAGCAACAGGCTTTGAAATTACCAATGCATTGACAGTCGGGCGGCATTCCGGCTTAACTTGTCTTCTAGGACCGTAAACAACACTAGCTTCCTTCTTGAAAGGCTTTTTCTCAGTACTCGCAGCGGCACTTTTCTGTATCTTCCCTGACTTGATACCAGCTTCTATCCTCTCACCAATCAAGATCAAATTTGTAAACCCAGCAGAAGAATTACCAATCAGATGATTAAAGAATGGACCAGACAGGGTCCCAAGGAACATGTCAACAAGTTCACGGTCGGTCAGTGGTGGCTGCACCCTGCCAGCCAAGTCTCTCCACTTTTGCGCATACTCCTTGAATCCTTCGCCCGTCCCTAGTGACATACTTTGGAGTTGGGTACGCGTAGGAGCAAGGTCAGAATTGTACTGATACTGTTTATAAAATGCGGTGGCCAAGTCTTCCCAGTTTCGGATACTGGCTCCATCCAGCTGATAGAACCACTCGAGTTGAGCCCCAGAAAGGCTATCCTGAAAGAAATGGATCCAAAGGTTCTTGTCTGCAGTGTAATGTTGGATCTTCCTTACATATGATCTGAGATGCATTTTCGGGCAGGATAGCCCGTCATACCTTACAAAAGCTGGCACTTTGAACTTCGGGGGGATCACAATTCCAGCAACTAATCCCAAATCTTCGAAATCTAAGCCGGGAACTCTCTGCAGCTCCATAGATGCCAACCTGTCTTCCAAACCTTTGTACTTATCATCGGCGGGCGGGTATTGTTGATCAGAGTAGTCTTCGTCTTCTTCAGCCTCCTCTTCTTCAACCTCGGATTCGGAAGGTACTGCAGCCGCATTCCCTTTACTGGTTCCCTCCTCAGAAGTAGTGGGAAATTCAAGCACTCTTCTGGCTTCACCCTCAAACCTTCTTCCTAGGGTAGCCACCCCGATTCTCTTCTTCTTCTTTTTCACTTGGTCTTTGTTCCCCAGCAGGGCTTTTAGATCCTCCTGACCCTTAGCCAAGGTCATCAGGAGTTGTTGAAACTGTGAATTCTGAGACTGCAAGTCTTTGACCGTCTGTTCGAGATCCATCTTATTGAAATAAACAGCAGAAAGATAAGAAAACCTGGTGTGGAGACCTACTTATGCGCATGATGAATGATATGCTTATGTATGCAATGCATTCAAGGATTTAGAACATTCAAAATTGTTGTAAACAAAAAGAACGCACGTCATATTAATAAGAAGAAATTTGTCAGTACATAAATGCCCCATGGGCCAAATATTACAAAAAAACTTCTCAAGGTAAAAAGACGTTGCGCATCCTCTTTGGTGCGATGTAGGTGTTAAGGGTCTCTTCCTCATGGAGTCGGCGGGTATGCTCCAAAACCTTCTTCTCACTGGCGTAGAAGCTGGCTTCAAAAGTGTTCCGTTCCTCCTTGAGTTGGATCCAACTCTTCTGCATCTCCTCCCACGATGTAGGCATGTCAGGATATAGGATGGTGTAGGGAACCTCTCCTTCCTAAACGCGCTCTTTAATCACAGGGAGAACATGAGTATAAGGCATCATTAGACTCTGGGCTCGGGCTCGTACCCATTTGAGGTAAGGCTCAAGAGGGATGGAGTTCTTGTACCCCAGTGTCTTGCTGTCTACCTTATTAGGCATCCTCCAAGCTCTGATGAATCTTTGGCGAAGTCCTTGCGCATCGTTGTCGAAGTCAAAAACTAGGTCAGGAATTAACATGTCGTGAGGGCCATCCCTCCGTGCATATCCAAATTGTCTCAAAGCTAGACAAGGGTTATAGGTAACGCCTCCCCTAATGCCAAGTAATGGAACATTAGGGAACTCTCCACAATGATCGACGATGGTGACATTTTCTCTGGACCGAGAACACCAATGTACATCAGAGTGAGTAAGGGTCATCAACCGTTGTAACCACCTTAAGCCTTGGTCATTCTTCAGGACAGATTGTCGAAGGTGAGAAATAAACCACCTTGCAAGGAGAGGAGTACAGCACATGAGAACACCCCTCTTTCTCATTGTTCGTGTGTAAAATGAGTGAAGAATGTCTCCAAGCAATGTTGGTATTGGATTTCTGGATAAGAAGATTTTGACGGCATTGACATCTACAAGCTGGTCAGGATTTGGGAACAAGACCAACCCATAGATAAGGAGTGCCACAATTTCTTCAAAGGCTTGTATGTCCAATGAATTCCAACACTCTTGTGCCTTCTCAAACAAGAATTTTTCCAAGAAGCCTTTGACGCCGCTTCTAGTTTCCCAATGCCCCTTGATGTCAGATGGCCGTAGGTGTAGTGCTTGAGCAACATCTTCAGGCTTTGGTTCATTTTCCGTACCGTTGAAAGGTAGTTGATTAAGGATAGGAATTCTCAGGAGTTGAGAAAATTACTCCAAAGTGGGCACCAACTGGTAGTCGGGGAAAGTGAAACAGTGGTGAAGAGGGTCAAAGAACTGGAACAGCACCTTCATCATGTCCTCTTCAATGTTGGTGTTGACTAAGCTGAGCAGCCTACCATGTCTTTCACTGAAGGGAGAGCTTTCCGGAATTCTTGATGTGAGCTCCTTGAGTTGAGGAGGGATTCTCACAAGGTTGACTTGGATAGTTTTCCTGCGAGGAATTTCCATGACCTACAAAACAAGAACAAAGATGAAGATCTAAACCCTTGAAATGGTTAGTATATGCATATGATGCTTTATGATGTTTATGATTTATGCACAAAACATATGTACAAGCAAATCACACAAAACCCTAGTTTCGGGCTTGCATGGGGTTTCATAGGTAAGTACCCTCTTGAGTGTAGTTGGCTTAAAAACCTGTCCTATAAATAGTAACCGGGTTCTAAGGAGCTCAATATCATTGGATTGTTTTCCATGTTCATTGTTTTGGTTTAGCCACTTAACTAGCGACCAAAATATTCCAAGGAAACAACCCTCAATGAGTGTAGTATCGAGTATCTACCAACTTCGGACTGCACCTAAGCCGGTCATCTCACTACCTCTAATGAAAGGCCAAGATGGTCAAGTAAGGTTCTAGGTTATTAGTGCTTAGTGACATCACTCAACGGCCCCGTACTCTCCTTGATTGAACTCAAGGGATACCGATACTCACAAATATGTCGCACTAATATAGCTATTGCTTCAACCGTGTCGGTATACCCCGCACAGTTTCCACAATGTATTGCTATCTATGAATGTTTCCCCAAATCCGGGTGTAGGATTTCAAACCCAAACAAGAGAGCCAAGATGTAAAGCAATCAAAGCAAACAATTAGTCATGCAAGAGGGTGATCTAAGCCCTAAGGTTACTCCACATTAAAATTCTCCCCAACAGAGTCGCCAGTTCTGTGATACGGTGGGAGAACTGACTTGAGGTTTTACGTTTGTTTTCGAAAATGTTTCGGTTGAGCAAGAGTCGCCACCGACTTTTTATTTTATCCTAAGGAAAGGTTAAAAAGCACAACAAAAACCTTTGAGATGTTTTCTTGGGTTCGAGGAGTAGATTATAGAAAGGGAAGGTATTAGCACCCTTTCTATCCATGGTTATCCATGGGCTCTTAGTTACTTGCTTAGATCAACTTGCCTTGATTTTCAATTGTTTGAAATGGTGCTTTCAATTGTTTGAAATGGTGCTTTGTGTGTGTGTTTGAAAATGTTTTGAAAAGAGGCCAATGTGGTGGCAACCTTTGTAATGATCCATGTTGGGATGTATACAAAAGTGTATGTATTTTGAAAAAAAGTTTTCAATGTTTTTGCAAGTTGTTTTGAAAGTGTTGTGGAAGGTGATTTTGAAAATATAGGCAAGTGTCTTTGTTTTTGCAAGTTTGGCAAGTAACCAAGAGCTATCTACCCTAAATTTCTCAAAGATTATTGCTATGTTCTAACCCTTTTAACAATTTTGTTCCACCATTGTATTTGGTGGACAATCTTGTGTTAGGATGTGAACGGGACGGGCGCGGGTCATCGTTTAGACCATGATTGCAATGGTGCCAAGTATCTTTGGGCAATTTTTTTCTTTAAGGGACTTGATCATTTTTTAGGCAACTTTTGAAAGCGTCATCGAGGGACTATGATCATTTGATTTGTTTTTGTTTTGCCACAGATACCTAACATGCAAAATGGCCCATTTATTGAAGACAATAAGTGGAGTACCCTAGGGGTGCAAGTGTGATTAGTGTTGTCCATTTTAATGCTTGTTTATCTTGAATTTAGGTCAAACTATTTGTTGTTTTTGATTTGCATACAAAACCCTAATTCTAACATGGCATAATTGGAAAGCTTAAAAATGTGAAAAAATAAAAGGTCCTAAGTTATTACAACACAAATATGGGATGGGGGGTACAAATGTTCAAATGGGGATATTTTAGCAAGAAATTAAACCTAAACTATTACATCCAAATTGAATTATACAAATTATTTAATATACAACAATTAAATAAAAATACAATAAATATGCAAGATGCAAAAAATGATTTTTTATATGTATGAAAAAAAAGGTATTTTTTTTTATGTGTCAATTAAACAAAAATGAAAATGATTAATTTTGGTATTTTTATGTATTTAGGGCAAAACCC
The DNA here is from genome assembly GCA_948472305.1 of Vicia faba. Classification (NCBI taxonomy): domain Eukaryota; kingdom Viridiplantae; phylum Streptophyta; class Magnoliopsida; order Fabales; family Fabaceae; genus Vicia; species Vicia faba. The sequence continues at coordinate 1,385,928,340 of OX451739.1, forward strand.
TAATTTTATAAATAAAAGGTATTTATTATATAATATATGCAATATTTATTAATTATGTACAAAAAATAAATAAAAAGGAAGTATATTGTAAAAAATGATTTTTTTAAAGTTAAATATTAATAAAAATAAAATGTATTATTTTTTTGTATTTTTAACCTAAATATACTAATAAATATATAAGTATCTATAGTATTATGTATTTATTTACATATATAACTAAATAAAGCAAATAAATATCAAATAAAATGCAAAAAATGTGGGAAAAATAATTTTAATATTTTTTCATGCTTAAATAAAAATATAGAAACAAAATCAAAAGGAAAAAAATAAAAAATGACAAGTATATCTCAAAATGGGCCAGGGGGTGCATGTGAAAAATGAAAGTGCAAAAAGGAAAAATATCTCAGGCCCAGCCCAAGAGAGGTTGTCTTCAACCTCCAGAAAAAAATATCAAAAAACGCGCGCCCTTCCCTCCTGGTTCAAACATCCTGATTCCTGGACTTTTAGCACAAACTTACAACATGAAAAATGTCAAGCATCAAGCCACGATTCCATACATACCAAGAACTTGATCTAACTCTCAGAAATGAGAGAGAATTTCTCCATCCCTAATTCTTAACCTAAGTTTTTCTCAATGTTCAGGTCTTAAATTCTCTCAGCATATGCAATATAAATGGAAAATGAGGATATGTATAGCTTCAGGGACATGAGTAGAACATTTTTCATTCATAAACTTAAAGCTAACTCTTCCTAGATTGAGACATAGAAGTCCATGAACTTACCTGTTCATCTTGGATCGTGTCTGGCAATGGAGGCACTTTCAAGGCAAGGTGAGGATTGGTACAGCTTGCTTGAAGTCCAGGGATGCTATTCCAACCTTTAGCTTGCTTTAAAACCAAGTGAATCAAGCTATGGCAATCAACCTGTAAAACAGAAAAAGTGAAAATGGTGAAGTTGGTTAGACGTGTTACAGGTCGTGTCCAATGCTTGGGATAGCTTGTATATGTGGTATGGAATGTTAATGAACTTGTTTTAGCAAAAATGCATGAGTGGATTGAGTTACGGAAGTCCAACTGCAGAGGTGACTCTGTTTTTTGCAGTAGGAGGGTGTTTTGATGAATGGTGAGGTTTGGAAGGTGTTTTGGTCGTGCCTTAGCTCAGTGATGTTGTTTGGGATGTGTCTAACAAGTTTGTCTAAGCTAGTTCTTGCAGCAATAAGAGTTGTTGTAAGTTAAGCAAGGTTTCTTCTAACTTAAGCAAGAAATGGCAAGTTGGTTTACAAGCTCTCCTAGGCCCCTCAAGTATGCTGCATCTTTTTGTCTTGATCAGTGTGTTATATCCCTGAACTTGTGCCAAAAGGATTTGCATTGTACTTCAAAGATTGCAATCTTGACATAAAGTTCCACTTTTCAAAAATGGATATATTGCTTTTTCTAATTAAGGACTAATCCTTCATGTAATGACCAAACTCAAAGAATAACATCTTGGCACAAAGGTTTAGCATTTAATTTTGGAGTGTAAATGAGATTAGAGGCCTGTAATGTAGCTTGCATATGCTGAGTTTGAAAATGCACAAGTTATGAACAGGGAAATGGTTCATGAACAAAGTGAGTTTTGCCCATATTGCCAAATTCGATTCTCCCTAACCACAAGGTTGTTTGATGAGTTCTTTGACATTTTGGAAAGCTTGGAATGTGTACTACAATCCATCTTTGTAATGAAAATTGAAATTCCAAGTGGAAGCATATGAAAAGTGGCCATGAAGTTAGGCAAAAATCCTGCCTAGAATAGGTCAAAAATTTTTTAAGTTAAGAATGTTTTGCACCCTTGTTCCAAAAATCATAACTTGAGCTACAAGCTTCTTTTGAGGAAACTTTGTGAATCAAAGTCGTAGATTTTGCAATGGAATATAACTTTCATGTTTTGAGTTTTTCTTGAATCCAAATGTATCTTGATGAAAAAAATGGGACAAAGTTAGGAAAAAATTAGGGATTTTCATAACTTAGAAAAATTCGAAGTTATGAAAATTCTTCATTTCAAACCCTAATTTGTGATTTTTGATTTCTTGATGAACAAGTTTCATGATTTGACATGTCTTGATGGAAAATGAATCTTGACACTTGATTTTGACCAAAAAGTCAAAGTTTGACTTTTCAGTATACAGTCAAATTTGGCTCAGTTGACTTGGAAAATTCATCTGTCAATCTTGTGCATTTGGGATCTTTTGAAGTTTTTGAATATGTCAAGACAATGCCATGGGGTCCTTGAGTCCAAATGTGAGCTTGGTTTGCCATTGGTTAGGTCAAACAGTCAAAAATTGCCTTTGTGCAGTCAAAACCCTAAAAATGACCATTTTGCCCTTTGGTGATCTGATCAAATTTCTTGTGGATTTGTGATCCAAACTTGACCAAATGGTTTATATGAGTTCAATATGTTGATGTGGATCAAAAATCATGAGGTTTGACTGTCAATTGACCACAATTGACTTTTCCCCCAATACAGTTGATTTCTAGGTCAACTGTCCATTTGACTGGGCAAAGATTGGAATCAAGGCTTGAAACTTGGTATGGATAAACTTGGGAGTCCAATATGAAGCATGAAAGTCATCTTGGGCACTTTAGGTCAAAACATCTTTGTGCAAACACAAACCCTAATTTGGGTCACCAGTGCAAGGAGAAGTCTTGGGCAGAGGAAACCCTAACTAGATCTTGAGCTCCAAGGGTCTTGTGGTGAGAAAATGTTGAGGAAATGGGAGGGCAAATTTTGGGGTACAACAGCTTGAATTCATGGAAGTCACTTCACTTTCCAGATTAGAAATAATTTTTAAATGTTCTTCTCTTTCTGCCTTCAGCTGAGTTATGATTACTTTCTATTTCTCCCCTTCAAGGAACACTTATGAACTTCTGAGACATAATTCTTTTTATGAAGCAGCTAACTCATAAAAGGTTAGTTCCCCATCACTAGATTCTTCATCAGATACATATTTGCCTGTCAATGCTTTAACATATTTGGCAGATTCTTCAAGATCACTCTTCGAGTCCCCATCAGACCAAGTAACAGATAGATTCTTCTTTTGTTTCTTAAGATATGTAGGGCATTAAACTCTAATGTGTCCAAAGTATTCACATTTATGACATTATACTCCCTTCCCTTGAGTGGATTTTTCTTCATACCTTTTTCTTCCAAACTCATTTGACTTATGGATGTCAAATGAGATGTTATTGACATTTGATCTTTGGTTCCTATCCATTCTTTTTATCACTTTGTTAAACTGTCTTCCATGCATAGCTAAGGCATATGATATTCCTCCATTTGTATCCGGATCACAGGCTTCCTCTTAATCTTCAGCATTTGATACAAAGGTTATGCTTTTGTTCTTCTTTTTAGATCTTTCATTTATGCTTAATTCAAATGTCAGAAGGGATACAACAAGTTCATCCACTTTCATTTTGTCAATGTCTTGAGCTTTTTCTATGGCAGTCACTTTCATATCAAATCTCTTGGGAAGAGACCTGATCATCTTTCTCACCAATTTGTCTTCATGTATTTTCTCTCCTAAAGCACTGGATGCATTAGCAATTTCAAGAATGTTCATATGGAAGTCATTAATACTTTCATCGTCGTTCATTCTCAAATTCTCAAATTTTGTGGTGAGTAACTGAAGTCTTGACATCTTAACTTTTGATGTGCCTTCATGAGTAGATTGAAGAATTCCCCATGCATCCTTAGCTACTTCACATGTGTACACTAATCTGAAAATGTTCTTCTCAATTCCATTGAATATAGCATTCAAGGCTTTAGAATTTACAAGAGAAATTTCATCTTCTTCTTTAGACCAATATTCTTCTGGTTTAAACTCAAAAGGAGGTTCTCCATTTTCTCCCAATTTCACAGGGTGTTTCCATCCTTTTAAAACATCTTTCCCAGCCCTATTGTCCAAAGACTTTAAAAAGGCAACCATATGTGGTTTCCAGTAGTCATAATTACTTCCATCTATAATGGGTGGTCTGATCACAAATCCTCCTTCCTTAACATAGTATCAGAAAGTATCTTCCTTGGATCTCACCCAGATAAAGAGCAGGATGCCTGCTCTGATACCAATTGAAATTCTAGTATTAGATATGTGATATCGAAGGAGATGTCACGATACAAATATTTGTTTACAAGTAAAGAGCAGTAATAACAAAAGCAGTAAAAACACAAGAGATTGTTCACCCAGTTCAGTGTACAACAACACCTACTCTCGGGGATACCAAGCCAGGGACAAGTTCACTAAATAGTATCAATTCATAGGCCCTCAATAAATAACTAGTTTATGATCTAATAACTTAATCACTACCCGTACTATACTTCTACCTAAGACTCACCTAGGTATGAGGCCCTTCTCAAATCGCTTCAATCACTTACAGCAAAGAAACAACTGAAATAATAAGTTTAAAAACTTCAATCATTCAATGCTTAAAAGCTTATGAATGATACAAAATTAACAATCCAAATAACAACACAAGTATTAAATCAATACTAGAGTGTTTCACAATTAAAAGACTCAGACTTATAAGACAGAAAGAAAGTATTATTCTTCAAAAGTTGCAGTAGTTTGAATAAGGAAGCAAGTCCTTATATATGCGCAGTTGTAGGCTTGATCTTAAAACCAAATATTCAATTCTTTTAAATATTTCCATAAAAACAGGCCAAGATAAAATCCATGCAGATAATTCAAAGACAAAAATATTCCTCCATATTTTTCGCAGTCTATGAGTCAAAAATCCTGAATTATGGTGCGCAGGAAATCAGGAAACAGAAAACATAAATTGATGTTGGTTGAGTTTAGTTCAAGAGGCAGATGTCAAGACATCTACTTTGACATCATTCAAAAAAGTTTTCTACAAATATCAAGACATTTAGAAAAACATTAACAAAACATTATTTTACCAAAATTGCTGCCAACAAACACTTACAAAGACTGTCAGAAATTTGAATTATGTGACATCCCATTGTGGACTCTGATATATTTTGTTTATTTATTTATAATAATTATTATGGGAAATGGGGTGTTATAGCATCCACCCAAATGTGTAGGGTCTTCATTTAAGTTTGAACATTACTCCATAAAAGAAAAAATTCAAACATGCATTGAATTATAAGCCAATCGCATGACCTTGTTCCCCAATGATTCTTCCTGATTCACCCAGTGATTTCTTAAATCCAACAAGTATCCCATGATGTCCCTGACAGATCCCTACAGTGTTTACCACTTTCATGTTTGTCCTGCCTTCTCGATTATTCCCCGCATTTTGCTTAGAAGTTATAGTGCCAGAAAGAGTCAGTGTACAACCTTTCGTTCTTTTCAATTGTTTGAAAGCCTTACTTGGTGTTCGGTAATTCATATAGTTTCCACTATTGAAGAGCTGCACCCCGCCTTTGGCGTGAGGGATAATGTAGTCTTTTTTCTTGTAAATACATTGTGTGTCACCTTCTTGCTTCTCGCATAAGGGATGTTCCTACCTACGTTTAGGTGATCGTGTTTCATGTCCAATCGTCATCGGCATACCATTCGAGTCCAGATTTTTCTGACACTTTTGTCCTAGGAATAGACGTCTATAGTCCTTGTATGGTGAGTGTTCACTCTTTGCTTTGTTGCGATCCAGTTTTTTCCTGGCGTAACATTTTCGGTCTAATGGTTACTTGTTGTTATACCCCAAAATTTTCCATCTCATTTCTCAAAACATTTTTCATAAGATCTTCAATAGCTCAAGCTTGTACAAGTGTGGACTAGGTCAAGCCATCTCCTTAACACTGATGCCTCAAATTAGTGTTTTGACTGAGAATGACTAATTCTTGACTTTTGACTTAATACATGACTTATTGGTTTCAAACATGATATCAAGGATTAAAGGACATAATTTTGACTTAATTTCATGGCTCAAAATATTTCTCAAGATCATTGGATTGATATATGAAATTTGGTCAACTGATGAAAAAGTCAACTGATGCACCAAAAGTCAAATTTTGACTTTTTGGTCAACATTAAGTTTCAAAGATCAAAATTCATCAAGAAATTCAAGAATATGAAGCTTGATCATCAAGAAATCAAGAAAGTCAAAAGTCAATTTGAAAAGTCAAACTTTTCAAGACTTAGAAATTTTTCTAAGTGTTTTACATGTGTTTATTTCATAACTTCATACCAATTTTTCACCATGATGCAAAATGATTCAAAGGAAACTTTCAATATGAAAGTTGTAGATCTTTATGAATTCTACAACTTTGTATTAAAGGGTTTATGTCCAAAAAATGCTTAGATTTGAATATATTAGCCCATGAAGACATGACATTTTCATCTAGCACTTAGAGAAATTTTCAATAGATTTTGGTCAGGATTTTATCCTAACTTCTTGGCATTTTTTCACATAGTTCCAAAATGATTTTGTCAAAATGGCCAACATGAAATTTATATAGGATGTTTCAATATTTCCAAAACATCCAAGAGCATGAATTTATCATACTTGAGTTAGGAGATTCAAGGGCATGAAGTTGGGCATCCATCCTTGAATTGCAAGTCCTTGTGTTGAAGAACACATAACAAAATCCTTATGCCATGCTGCATAATCTTGTGTTTCAGGCCTTCTAACTTGCTAATCTCACCATAATTTAATTCTTACACCTACTCTTGAACTATTACCCAAGTGTTTGAGCCATTGTCCAAAAGATCTTTCTATTTATGGCATAAAGGCACCATTGCTATTCTTGAAAAGCAAGCTTTTGGTACAAAATTTGTCTTGAGCCCATACTTTGTTTGCTTCTGATTATACTCCACCATAAATCATGGAAGGTGGCTCCTCTATTCCAGCAACTTTGGTACTTCATCTTGGGACCATGGAATACTTGACATAGTTTGATATTTACATCCCAACCAAACTATAACAGTTGTCTTGCAAACCTAATCAGTTCTTGTTCCCAAACCTCTTGACTATAAATAGAGGATAATTTTCAAAAGAAATAGGTCATAAAAATAGAGAGATTCTCGTGTGTTGAAAATCCTCAAAACCCCCTTTATTCACACAAAAAAACATAACTATCCATAAAACCTCTACTCTTGAGTTTTGAAGTCCAAATCTTTGAACCTCTCACACCTTGCATGTTTTGTCCAAACAAACCATATAAACACTCTACATACATCATATAAAATTTGTTCAAACTCAAGAACAACTTCTGTAACATCACTATTTTCCAAACTCAAAAACAACCACCTACAACTTGACTTCTCCAACTCAAAATCAAAACACAAATTTCAGTTTCAAGGTATGTTTTCTTGACTTTGAGCTCTTCATACAAACATCATTAGTGGTTCATTTGTGAAGATAAAATGTAGATATCATTGCCTTAAAGCTAACCATATGCTTACTGTTCATTTTCACTAAAAATGTATTGAGAACTGACCCATATATGCAACAGAACAATGTTAGAAGTAAAAAACAGCAGTATGAGTCGATACGAAATACTATGAGTCAACACATATTATTTACAAAATAGGTTATGAGTGGATGTCAACCATTATGCGTCACAAACTGTTGTATGAGTAAATACAAAATATGAATACGTCGACTCATACTGAGTTAATTTTCATTTTCCAGAAACAAGAAGAGATATGTGTCAATACGTAAGTGCATGTGTCGACTCATACTGAGTTAATTTCATTTTCTAGAAGAAAGAAAGTTTTTCGTATCAATACATAAGTGCATGCGTCAATACAGAAAGTTCCCGTATCAATGCATAAGTGCATGCGTCAATACATAAAGGTTTCGTATAAATGCATAAGCTCATCTATCAATACATAAATGTTTATTTTAAACAATTTTTTTACATTACCTTTATATTTATTTATATTTTTATTGTTATTCATTATTCAATATGGTTGTAATAGTAATTAGGTTTTAATTTCTTTCATCCCCCATTTGCAAATTTGTACCCCTCATTCCCGAAGCTTTGTAATAGCGTAGGACTTTACATTTCCTCAATTTACCGCTTTCAATATAATTTCTAGTAATTAGGGTGTGTATGGCAAGACTAAAAATAAAAAAATAGAGAACCCTAATCTCAAGACAAAAAGCATGAAAAACAAACACTTTGCACACTTGCACCTCTAGGGTTAACCTCACTTGTTTCCTTGAGAAAAACAGTCATGTCTCTCGAACGTGGGATACTTTAGCAATGACCATCGAATACAAGATCGTAGTCCCTTGATGACACTTCAAATGTTGCCTTCAGTAAATGATCTTAGACCCTTACAAAAATTGCTAAGCTATCCTACAATGTTTCCTTCTATGATTGTACGACGACCCACGCCTATCCCTTCACATCCAATGATAGGGCTTCTTATCAATCAATGGTAAGATAGAAATATCTAAAGGAGGAGGAAATGAACAAAGACTTTTTGAGTAGGTAGAACATTCATAGTTGCTTACTCACAACCATTTTCAAAACATCTTTCCAAAACACACCAACACTTTCAAATGAAATATTTTCAAAAGTCAACACTTTGTATACATTTTCTCCGAAACGAGAATCATTACAAAGTTCGCCTAAACAAAGGTACTTTTCAAAAATACTTTCAAAATCTATCACAAACACATTTCAAACAAAGCATTTCAAAGTGAGCTAGCAACTAAGAGCCCATAGATAACTACGGATGAAAAGGGTGCTAACACCTTCCCTTTTCATAACCTACCCCTCGAACTCAAGAAAATTCTCAAAAGGTCTTTCCTGTTCTTTTCACCCTTTCCTTTATTATATAAAAGAAAATTCAGTCGCCACTCTTGCTGTCCGCAAAAATTACGATAAAACGTAAAACACCCAAGTCAGTTCTCCCACCGTATTACAGAACTGACGACTCTGCTGGGGATAATTGTTTTTAAAAGTGGGTTACCTTAGAGACTAGATCACTTTTAAAAAGCTTTCATTGTTTGACTTGTTTGATTTACATTTTGGGTCCTTGTTTAGGTTTTGTATTGATCCTCTACCCAGATCAGGGAACATTATTAGGTGAGTAGCAATAGATCATAGGGACTATGCAGGGTATACGGACATGGTTGAAGCTATGGCTACGTTAGTTTGACACAATTGTTGGCACCGGTATCCCTTGAGTCTAGTCAAGGAGAATGCGAGGCTGTTGTTTGGTGTCAAGAAGCACTAACTGAATGTAGAACCTTTAATCGAATAACTTGGCCATTAGGAAGTAGTGAGATAGTTAGCTTTGGTGCAGTCCGAGGTTGGTTGATCCTCAATAATACGCTCATTGAGATCGTACTTTCTGGATATTTTGGTTGCCAATAAAAAGGCTTGCACTGAAACAATGCCCGATGAAGAAAGATCAGTGATATTGAGATTCTCTAGAACCCGATTACTTTCTAGGACAGGTTGAACCAACTAAACTTCAAGAGGGTACTTACCTATTGAAACAACCGGCTGAAAATCATCAAAACAATGATGTCGCCATCGAACGTCTTTTATCCCACATATAGGGAAAGGTAAACATCGAGAAAACCTGAAAAGGGAGAAGTCACGGTCTTGCGACCAAGAGATCGGGTAAGGGAGTATGTTACGCGAGGGGAAGGTATTAGCACCCCACACGCCTGTAGTACTCTACGGTATCCACTCTTGTTATCTATCTTATGGGTGTGTATAATCTATGCTTACTGTTTATTACACTACTGAGGGGAATGCATGCAAAATAAAGGAGAAAAAGAATGTAGGGAAAATAAAATTGTGCTCGCTTGGGCCCTACCCCAATGCCTACGTATCCGTTTTGAGGAATCAGAGCTACCGTAGTTCGGCTCACATGTTTTTGTTTGTTTGTGTTTTTTATGGACAATGTTAATTCCGCCTTCTGCCGCAGCTCGACCTTTGGAGACTTATGCGTTGGCACAGAAGTAAATTAATCGTGTCCTTACCTGAAAAGGGTTTTAAAGAAAAGGTGCTCGAGCGCACAAAAGATTTGAGTTGTTTTATATTTTGTTGTAGATGTTTTTTGTGGATGAAGTTAATTCCGCCTTCTGCCGCAGCTCGACCTTTGGAGACTTATGCGTTGGCACAGAAGTAAATTAATCGTGTCCTTACCTGAAAAAGGGTTTTAAAGAAAAGGTGCTCGAGCGCACAAAATGGTTTGAATTTGTTTTGTATTTTCATTGCAGATGATGACTGATTGACCTCAAGAGAGAGATATTAGCCATTTTTCTACTTAGTCATGAAAGGAGTCTTTGAGAATTGAACCATACCTATGCTTGAGATGAAGAACAATAAGATCGAGAAGAGACCCGCTTATCATTTCTCGTACTGAGCAAAAGCATGACTCTCATCAATAGTTTTAAAGTGTTTTGAATTTTGAAAGAAAAGAAGTTTTAGTTTTAGGTGCGTATGCAAAAAGGGAAAGAAAAGTCCAATGGGACTAGCTTACTTATAAATCTAATGTTATTTTGCATTGTTAGACCTAAAGTTAGAATTTTGAGGGAATTCTACCTAATGTTAGCATGCATATGGATTGCCATAAAGTACGAAAATGAAGAATAAAATAGATTTGTGACGATACCGAACGGAGGAGGTCCGTTGGCTCTTCAAAATTGTGCAAGCAGTAAGAAAATTCTATCAAGGTTCCTTGAGAGAGTGATTGAAGAATTCACCCCGAGCATTCGACATTGCAAGAGTTATGTCGATGCTATCACAAAAATCTTGACTAGAAAATGGCAATAAAAATGATTACCAAATATGAAAAATAAAATAGTAAAAAAACTCTAATCGAAATTCTAAAAAAGAAATTCCAAAGAATTCTAAAATATTCTATTATTTTGTATCATTCCACCACCAATTAATCAACAATTAATAGGAAAAAAAATAAATTTAAACCAAATAATTAAATGAGAGGTGAAATCAGGGGGTGCAGGCTAATTCAAGGAGTGTGGCTTAGTAAGGGCGTTAGGCCCAAGTAGTGAGTCCACAAGTAATTTTTTGCAAATAAAAGACCACCAGAAAAAAAAGTAATGGGCCTAGTCAGGGAGCAAATCGGCCAAGCCTCAAATGCACCGACAATCCAGTCCAATTTTGTTTACTTATTGAATTCAGTTTTTTTATTTATTTATTGTTATGCTATTAAAAAATAATAAAAGAAATTAAAACTAATAAAGTTAAAAAAAAACATGAAAATTGAAAAGGGAATAGGGTTAGGAAGACTGAGTTGCTTTCTTCTTCTCCGCGGCGCATACCTTCCCTTCTCTCCTTCATCCAATGTCGCCACCGTCGGTGGCCCTACGTACCTGTGTCTTCGAGGAGAACTTTGCTGTCACTCAAATCGCCTCACTCTCTTTCGCTTCTGTTTCTTCATCAGCCGTGCAACTACTCAGCTTCGATGTTTCGAACACAGTCGTAGCCGCATCTTCGTCTCCTCACGTCGTTCACCTCTCCTTCATCTCATCTTCCGCGCTGTTCTCTCAACCTCGCAACCATGGCGCAACCGTGAATGCTCGTAAGTCGTGGCCTCCGTCTCTACATTCAAATTTTCCACCACCATCGTTGTTCAATCGTCCGATTGAAGAATCAGATCGCCATAAAGAACGTGTGCCTCACATTGCTGCATGATTCCACCTTGTTTAGTATGCACAGAAAGACCTCAGGTATGTATGAATCAGCGTTTCAAACTTCTCGTTTCTCTTCGTCGTCTTTCGATTCGTCTCCGACACGAGTTCTCGCACGGACACCACCTTGTTCGCCTCCGTTTCTTTCTCCATCTACCGCTCATTTCTGTTTTATCAATAACCTGTGTTGATGTTGTTATACAAAAAACTATCACATCGATCTTGTTGTGCGAAGAGTATCAAAGCGAGGATGGAGATGAATGGAAGATGCACAAGAAATCATTGTCAACACATTTAGAGATGATGATGCAGGGGTACAATGAAGATTGAAACGCTGGTGATGCAGAAGAAACTTGTAGATAATGAAGGTGTTGATGACGAATACTGCAAATTGATGAGGATTCGGTAATGGAAGATAAATATTGTGCAGAGAGTAGAATCTTTTTCTGGTGAGTTTTCTCTTTCTCCTTTTCCAGTTTTGTGTTTGTTGTTGTGTATAACTGTTGAAGATGGAAGGCGTGCGATGAACGAAGCAGTGATGTAGATGATGTGTTGCTAAAGTTCTTGCAGATGGTGCCGATTCGACGAAGACAAAGTGGTGATGATGGTTGAATAATGGTAATGATGTTGAACGATTATAGAGGGAGGATTTCTGAGATTTTTGTGTGAAGATTGAAGAGGAATTGCAGAGGATGAAGGTTGAAGAGAACCTTGCAGGATCTTCAGAGAGAGAGTTTCAGAAGATTTCAGGTGAATTTCTGTGATTGGTTTTTTCTGAATCCATAATTGTATTGTCTCTGTGTTTGTAAATAAAGAATAGATCTAAAAACTTAATCCCCTCTGCCCTCTTTGAAGATCTATTTGTGATCTTTATTAGAAGCTGAGTTGTTAGTTAGGTGGTAGTTATCAAAAATTCTGTTATTCAGTTGATTATAGGTTTGTTAAGTTAGTTATCAATCTGTTAGAAGCGGTTAGGAGGTTTGAGAGTTTGTTATGAATTGGTTATGGATATGGTTTTGACAGTTTGAGATGGACAGTACTGCACTAAACTGTATTATGCATATATATTATTTTATTTATTACTGAGCTGATGTTTGATTAAATGCAGGACATGGCTTGTTCCAAGCCTCAAAGCATGTTTGTTTGTTTGGCATAACTTAGTCTTGCATACAGGACAAGACTTGGGGTGGAGAGCAAGAACAACTCGAGACAGACTTATGGAGATCTTCTCAAGCCAGGCAAAAATGAATGAAGGCATAAAAATCTGAGAGAGCAGTCACCAAGTTGTAATAAAAGTTTGTACCGTATTATGTGATGGATGTTTATTGATACTTGATATTGCCTTGGTATAATGTATTAGGTGCCATGAAATGATCTTATACTTGATAGTATAATGGCAACCTTCAAATACTCAAAGCGAATTTCCCTTTCGTTAATTCCTTTCTTTGCTTTTGTAATTATGTTGACAAAAAATGATGACTTTGTAATATAACGAGAACCTTCGAGTTTGAATGACAAAAATCCGAATACTTCAAGTAGCTTTCTCTCCCACTTCTAATTTTGTATTTGCTTCTAGATGAGTCATGGACATTGATCCATCAGGGTCTTGAATAATCAAACTTCCCTTGACATTTATGAATGGATCATCAAGCTTTAATAACCTCAAATGATTGAATGAACTTTAAACTTGATTATGACTTGATTTCCTAGTAAATGCCTTTTTCACTTTAATACTAATATGAACTTCAACTGAGTTTGAATCATTATGAAAACCCCTATTTCAACTCTTCCATCCACGTTAACTTGTATCTCAAACAACACGCTAGTATCTCAATCACCACTTCATCTTTATACCACGATTTAAACTTTGTAATTCATTCCACCAATGCACCTCAATAGACAACCAATGATCTTGAAGTTAATGTCACAGAGAAAATCTTGTAGATAGGAACAATTAGAAGCATATAACTAACGATGATCACAAGGTCCTGAGATCCCTTGAGATGCACTTTGATGGTTTAGAAGCCCATGGTGAAGATGCCCTTGTAGCTTGATAAGAAAGAAGTCCATAATAGCCATGCATCAAAAACCCTATCTTCAAACCATAATTGTCGAAGAAACCAACTGATTCAAGCCTGAGTGAAGATGAGGACTGTCAACGCCATAAAACCCCTAATTCCACCATATTAATGATTCCATGGCAAATTATGTTGTTAGCGAATGTATGCAATGTTAAATGACCTAATGGAAATATGTACATGAGAAAAGTGCGATAATGCGTAAACCAGATAAAAGTAGAAGGGCAGGACAAATTTGGGGTATTACAGCTGCCCCTATTTAATCGTCTTAAACCTGAAAGTACGATTGGCACATGCCTTTCGGAAGTTCAAGGTTGAAGATGATTAAATACCAATGCCAAAAAATTTGTCCTGAGGGAGAAAGAGTAAGTGTTTTCTTTGTTTATTTTTGTGTTATCTGCTGGGGAAAAGAAATTTGTTTTTTCAATAAAGAGACATAGATTGGACTTGTAACGTGGCTTAATGCCAATACAAGACAAATGGTTGGTATGAAAAGACAGCAGACGGGGTCTACGAGCGACCTACGATCCTAAGGTGACACATGAGAGTGATTTGACAGAGAACCTAGCCAAAGGGAGATCTCAGGTTCTAGGACAAAGTATATGGAAGGAACCTAGCCAAGAGGCGATCTCAGGTTCGACGATGACTTAAGGATCTCAAGTTTGACGAAGGTTTGAGGGAAGAACCTAGCCAAGAGGCGATCTCAGGTTCGACGATGATTTGAAGGAAGAACCTAGCCAAGAGGCGATCTCAGGTTCGACGATGATTTGAGGGAAGAACCTAGCCAAGAGGCAATCTCAGGTTCGACGATGATTTGAGGGAAGAACCTAGCCAAGAGGCGATCTCAGGTTCGACGGTGATTTGAAGGAAGAACCTATCCAAGAGGCGATCTTAGGTTCGACGGTGATTTGAGGGAAGAACCTAGCCAAGAGGCGATCTCAGGTTCGACGATGATTTGAGGGAAGAACCTAGCCAAGAGGCGATCTCAGGTTCGACGATGATTTGAAGGAAGAACCTAGCCAAGAGGCGATCTCATGTTCGAAGAAGGGAACATGGGTTATGACATGATGATTGTTTAGATAAGAGACACAGATGAGCATCAAGAAAGTTTAAACACGGACGAGTGTTTGAATCAATACGGACTGAAATTCTGGCTACAGATACTCAATGTCATGTCCAATGTTATGACACGGTATCTGACTTACTATATGACAGTAAATACAAAAGCAGTAAATAACACAGTCAATTGTTTACCCAGTTCAGTGTGCAACAACACCTACTCTGGGGGCTACCAAGCCAGGGAGAGAATCCACTATAAGAGATGTTAATTCAGGAATAAAACAACCAGTTTACCTCCTTCACTTAAGACCTACCCAATGCAATTCTAATCTAAGTACAACTTAAACCTGAGTTCCTACTCACTCCCCCTCAATCACAGCAGTGATACATAAACCAATTTGACTTGAGAATTGATGAAGACACTCTTCAAAACACACACTTGATTAAGCTTCACAGCTTTTCAATCAAGTAACACAATCACTCGTGCTTCACAGCTTTGAGTGATGTACACACCTAACTTGACTCTGCTTCACAGCTTTAGTCAAGTAACATTCAAACACTCTTGCTTCAAAGCTTTGAGTGCTACACAACCCTTACAACTGAAACCTATTCCAAGGCACTTATCACAATGATAATTGCTTGGAGTACAATAAACAAATCTATACAGATTACAAAATTGATCTTCTAATCAATCAGCAGGGATCACTTCAAAAACCGCAGCTCTGTTTGAATATATAGCAGCTGCAACTTCAGTTAGGGTTTCCAAAAACCTAGGGTTGATTCCGTTTGACCTTAAGACCAGGTCACAGTACTTTATTGATCAGGTTAGGATTGAGCTAGATTACTCCTCAGAAAACGCAGGATTCTGTTTAGGAAGGACTGAGTTATTTCCTGAAAAAACTCAGACTTATCCAATCCTGTAATCCTGCTAGTTCAGAACAGGATGTCATAACATCTGTTATGACATCTGAGAAAACCTGTCTACTGATTAGCAAAATGTGATCATTTTGCAAACTTGCTCAGATACACACTTATAAACATCAGTATTTGAGTTACAATATTTTTCTGCACATGTACCTAAAGAGTTAGTACAACCTGAACTAGAATGTTATGACATCAGTCATGACATTCACACATACACTTGGAATTTACCAAAAATGCAAGCCAATACCTAAACACCTACAAACTCCCCCTTTGGCAGATTTTTGGCTAAAGTCCCTAAACAATCAGAGATAGATAGATAGCAGCAGAAATAAGTGACAGCAGAAAAATATAGTGTTAAGTACTAATTAAGCAGTACCAAAAATATTCTCCCCCACTTTAGCCACAAATGGGCCAAAGATTACATGATTATAAAGTTATACAGTTATCCAAGACAAAATAATGAGATCAGCAGCAGACAACAGCAGAACATACTTCCAAACTCCACCAGCAACACCACCAAGCAGCAATCATCCTTCAAGGACTGTCATCAGATCCAGAGAATTCAGGCTTCTTTCTTTTCTTGTGAGCAATGTCAGCATTTCTCTCTTTGTTTGATGTCTCAACATTCTTAGAGACATTTGGATTTGTTTCAGCATTTGAGTTTTCTTGGTTCAGAGGAACAGAAATGCCAGGAACTGAGTGGTTCTCGTTCAGAATTCGGGAAACAATTTTTGCTATTGCTTGATTAACATAGGCTGTCCCTTCCCTATTTGCAATTTCAGGGGGAACTGAGGAAGGATGAGATGGATTACCTGTATGTCTTGTTCTCAACTCTTTGGCCTTGTTGGAGTTAATTCTATGAGAACAGATCTCCAGAACATCAGAGTCCAGACAGGAAGAGATTGTCCCAGAATCTTGATCAGATGAAGAGGTTGAGATGGTCGTATTGGATGATGATGGGGTTTGAGACATTTTGTCAGTTTTGAAGGACCAACAGCAAATGAGAAGGAATTCCTGATTGATGAGAAGACGAGAGAGGAACGAAGCAAAGGAGTGCCTATTCAACTTCTTAAAACAGTTGTAGGAAATGAGAAAATACAATTTTAAACCAATCAGAACAGGCATAAGTCCTTTGGTCTTTGTTTTAAGCAAAATTAATTGCTACAATTCCTCATGTTGGAAAATACCCAGCTTACCCCTTAAGTTTTCAAATTGATTTGCATCCAAAGCCTTGGTAAAAATGTCAGCCAGCTGTAGCTCAGTGGCAACATGTTCCAATTTGATGGTCTTCTCTTCTACAAGGTCTCTAATAAAGTGATGTCGTATGTCAATATGTTTGGTCCTGCTATGCTGAATGGGATTCTTGGATATGTTGATTGTACTCAGATTGTCACAGTACAATGTCATAACATCTTGTGTGACATTATACTCAGTGAGCATCTGTTTCATCCATAACATTTGAGAGCAGCTACTGCCAGCTGCAATATATTCAGCTTCAGCGGTGGAAAGAGACACACAATTCTGTTTCTTGCTGAACCAGGAAACCAGATTACTTCCCAAAAAGAAACATCCTCCAGAGGTGCTTTTTCTATCATCAGCACTACCAGCCCAATCAGCATCACAGTAACCAGTCAGAGTCGGTTCACAGCCATGAGTATACAACAATCCATAGTTGTAAGTACCACTTACATACTTCAAAATTCTCTTCACTTGATTGATATGACTGACTTTGGGATCAGCTTGGTATCTAGCACAAACTCCAACTGCAAAGGCAATATCAGGTCTGCTGGCAGTTAAGTACAACAAGCTTCCTATCATGCTTCTGTACAGACTTTGATCCACCTTAACCCCACTTGAATCTTTGGAGAGCTTTAGATGAGTAGGAGCAGGAGTCCTTTTGTGACTTGCATTCTCCATACCAAACTTCTTTACAATATTCTTAGCATACTTGCTTTGAGATAAGAAGATTGAGTCCTCCATCTGTGAGACTTGTAGTCCAAGAAAATAAGTTAGTTCTCCCATGAGACTCATTTCAAATTCAGCCTGCATCTGGTCAGCAAAGTATTTAACCATATGTTCTGACATTCCGCCAAACACTATGTCATCAACATATATTTGGGCAACCATCAACTTCCCTCCTTCAGTTTTGACAAATAGAGTTTTGTCCAAGCCTCCTTTTCTGTAGCCTTTGTCTGAGAGAAACTTTGTTAACCTGTCATACCATGCTCTAGGAGCTTGTTTTAGCCCATATAGAGCTTTTCTCAATTTGTAGACATGATCAGGATGGGTTGGATCCACAAAACCTTTAGGTTGTTCCACATAGGCTTCCTCATTTAAGTACCCATTTAGAAAGGCACTTTTCACATCCATCTGAAATAACTTGAACTTCAGAAGACAAGCAATTGACAACAAGAGTCTGATTGATTCCAACCTGGCTACAGGTGCAAAGGTTTCATCAAAGTCAACCCCTTCAACTTGGGTGTATCCTTGAGCAACAAGTCTCGCCTTATTTCTGGTGACAACTCCTTCAACATCTGACTTGTTCTTGAATATCCATTTTGTCCCAATGATGTTAGTTCCTTCAGGTCTAGGAACCAGTTCCCAAACTTCATGTTGCTTGAATTGGTTCAGTTCATCTTGCATTGCACCAATCCAATATTCATCAGTTAAGGCTTCCTTGACATTTCTTGGTTCTATTTTGGACACAAAACAAGAATTTGAGATGATTTCTCTAGATCTTGTGATGACTCCACTATTAGGATCTCCTATGATGAGCTCTTTTGGATGATCCTTCTGAATTCTGATGGAAGGAGTCTTGCTAGCTTCCTTTGATTCTGATTCTGTTGTGGTGGAGTTGGGTAGATCATCCTGTTGGGTTGAAGTTTCAAAGAATGTCTCAACAGTACAAGGAACATCTGTTTCTTCATGATAGTCATCAATTATGACATTTATTGATTCCATCATGGTTTTGGTTCTGGAGTTGAATACTCTATAAGCTCTGCTGTTTGAGGAGTATCCTAGAAATATGCCTTCATCACTTTTGGAGTCCAGTTTTCTTCTCTGTTCCCGATCAGACAGGATATAGCATTTGCTGCCAAACACATGGAAGTACTTCACAGTTGGTTTTCTTCCTTTCCAGAGTTCATATATGGTGGATGAGGTTCCCTTTCTCAAGGTGACCCTGTTATGAACATAACAAGCTGTATTCATAGCTTCAGCCCAAAAATACATAGGAAGTCTTTTGGCATGTAACATTGCTCTGGCAGATTCTTGTATGGTCCTGTTTTTTCTTTCCACAACTCCATTTTGCTGAGGTGTTATGGGAGAAGAAAACTCATGACTGATTCCTTCTGAAGCACAGAAGTCATCAAACTTGCTGTTTTCAAATTCCTTGCCATGATCACTTCTGATTCTGACAATACATCCTTCCTTCTCTCTTTGAATTCTTTTGCACAGTTCTCTAAAGACTTCAAATGCATCTGATTTTTCTCTAATGAAATTAATCCAGGTGAATCTGGAAAAATCATCCACAACCACATAGGCATATCTTTTACCACCAAGGCTTTCTACTTGCATTGGTCCCATCAGATCCATATGGAGGAGTTCTAGAACCTTAGTGGTGGTCAGATGTCTTGACTTTGGATGTGACATCCTCGTCTGCTTACCCACCTGACATTCACCACAAACTCTTCCTTCATCAATTAGCAGTTTTGGAATCCCTCTGACTGCCTCCAAGGAGATGATCCTCTTCATACCCCTTAGGTGAAGATGGCCAAGTTTTTGGTGCCACAGTTTCACCTCTTTTTCTTCTTTTGCAATGCAACACACAGATGAGAAATTAGTGTTCTCAGCCTCCCATAAGTAACAGTTGTCTTTGGATCTGACTCCTTTCATTACTATCTCTTGTTTGTCATTGATTACAAGGCATTCAGATTTTGAGAAATTGACCTTGAATCCTAGATCACACAGTTGACTGATACTAATGAGATTAGCGGTCAGTCCTTTCACCAGCAGTACTTCATTTAGACTTGGAACTCCAGAGCAGTTCAAATCAACAACTCCTTTGATTTCACCTTTAGCCCCATCTCCAAAGGTCACAAAACTGGTGGTGTGAGGTTTAACATTATTGAGGAGGTTCTTGATTCCAGTCATATGTCTGGAACATCCACTGTCAAAGTACCAGTCTTCCTTTGCAGAGACCCTCAGGGAAGTGTGAGCTATCAGTGCAGTAGCCTTTTTCTTCCATTGAGGAGCATGTGGTACCTTTTTAGACTTAGGTTTGACACCTGAATTCTGATTAGGGTATCCATGTAATCTGAAGCAGAAACGCTTTATGTGGCCATATCTACCACAATGATGACATTTCCATCTTTGGTACCTTTTCCTCATATTTTTTTGTTCCTGATGTCGAGAGTTGTGTTGAGACATCTGTTTTGACATTTGCCTACCAGAACCAGATTTCGTTGCTTTCATAAATCCTAGACCAGATTTATTTCCCACATTTTGTCCAATCTGTAGGATCTCTTCCAATTTGTCAGTTCCATTTGTCAACATCTTGACAGATTTTGTCATTTGATTCAGTTGTGAGTTCAGCAATTGAACTTCTCCTTCTAGAAGTCTTATAGTTTCAAGGTTTTCCCGTTTTTCAGCCTCCATCTTTATGATGAGTTTTGATTGTTTCTTATTCTGCACACAGACTTCAGTACTTCTGATACACAATTCCTTGTACGTTTCAGCCAGTTCTTCAAAAGTCACCTCTTCATCACTTTCAGAGGTACAAACACCAGTTAAAGCAGTAACTCGTTTGGCAGTCTCTTCTTCAGAATTACTTTCTGAATCACAGTCAGACCAAGTAACTGTCATTCCTTTTTGTTTATTAAGAAAGGTAGGACATTCAGCTCGAATATGCCCATATCCTTCACAACCATGGCATTGAATTCCTCTGCCTTGAACTCCCTTCTCATCTGACCTTGGTCTTCTGCTGGAACTGTCAATGTCAGAGGAAATGTTATGAACATTAGACCTTGACTTTGGATCTATTCTTTTGATGAGTTTGTTGAACTGTCTTCCTAGCATGGCTATAGCTTCTGAAATGTTTTCTTCAACATCAGTGTTGGACATAAGTGCTATGCTCTTGTTCTTTTTGACATCATCATTAGTGATTCCCATCTCAAAAGTCTGAAGAGACCCAATAAGTTCATCCACTTTCAACTTGCTAATGTCCTGGGCTTCCTCTATGGCAGTCACCTTCATTGCAAATCTTTTAGGCAAGGATCTGAGAATCTTCCTCACCAGTTTTTCTTCTGACATTTTTTCTCCCAGTGCTCCTGAGGTGTTGGCAATCTCCAAGATGTTCATGTGAAACTCATGAATAGTTTCATCTTCCATCATTTTTAGATTCTCAAACTTAGTGGTCAACATCTGAAGCCTTGACATTTTTACTTTGGAAGTTCCCTCATGAGTAGTTTTGAGAGTGTCCCAAACTTCCTTGGCCAGTTCATATTGATGAACTAATCTGAAAATATTTCTATCAATTCCATTGAACAAGGCATTTAGAGCTTTGGAATTTCCCAGGGCTAGCTCATCTTCTTCTTTACTCCAATCTTCCTCAGGCTTCAGACTGATTGTCCCATCTTCCTCAGTTATGGTGGGATGAATCCATCCTTTGTCAGCAGCTCTCCAAGCCTTTTTGTCTAGAGATTTTAGGAAGGCAATCATACGAGGTTTCCAGTAGTCATAATTAGTTCCATCCAGAATGGGTGGTCTATTTCCAAAAACTCCTTCTTTGTCCATAGTGCCAGAAAGTGATATCCCTAGATCTCACCCAGTAATACAGGCAGGGTGCCTGCTCTGATGCCAATTGAAATTCTGGCTACAGATACTCAATGTCACGTCCAATGTTATGACACGGTATCTGACTTACTATATGACAGTAAATACAAAAGCAGTAAATAACACAGTCAATTGTTTACCCAGTTCAGTGTGCAACAACACCTACTCTGGGGGCTACCAAGCCAGGGAGAGAATCCACTATAAGAGATGTTAATTCAGGAATAAACCAACCAGTTTATCTCCTTCACTTAAGACCTACCCAATGCAATTCTAATCTAAGTACAACTTAAACCTGAGTTCCTACTCACTCCCCCTCAATCACAGCAGTGATACATAAACCAATTTGACTTGAGAATTGATGAAGACACTCTTCAAAACACACACTTGATTAAGCTTCACAGCTTTTCAATCAAGTAACACAATCACTCGTGCTTCACAGCTTTGAGTGATGTACACACCTAACTTGACTCTACTTCACAGCTTTAGTCAAGTAACATTCAAACACTCTTGCTTCAAAGCTTTGAGTGCTACACAACCCTTACAACTGAAACCTATTCCAAGGCACTTATCACAATGATAATTGCTTGGAGTACAATAAACAAATCTATACAGATTACAAAATTGATCTTCTAATCAATCAGCAGGGATCACTTCAAAAACCGCAGCTCTGTTTGAATATATAGCAGCTGCAACTTCAGTTAGGGTTTCCAAAAACCTAGGGTTGATTCCGTTTGACCTTAAGACCAGGTCACAGTACTTTATTGATCAGGTTAGGATTGAGCTAGATTACTCCTCAGAAAACGCAGGATTCTGTTTAGGAAGGACTGAGTTATTTCCTAAAAAAACTCAGACTTATCCAATCCTGTAATCCTGCTAGTTCAGAACAGGATGTCATAACATCTGTTATGACATCTGAGAAAACCTGTCTACTGATTAGAAAAATGTGATCATTTTGCAAACATGCTCAGATACACACTTATAAACATCAGTATTTGAGTTACAATATTTTTCTGCACATGTACCTAAAGAGTTAGTACAACCTGAACTAGAATGTTATGACATCAGTCATGACATTCACACATACACTTGGAATTTACCAAAAATGCAAGCCAATACCTAAACACCTACACGGACGAGTGTTTGAATCAATATGGACGAGTATTGAAAGAAGATACGGATGAGTATCAAAGGTTAAACACGGACGAGTGTTTGAATCAATACGGATGAGTATTGAAAGAAGATACGGACGAGTATCAAAGGATAAACACGGACGAGTGTTTGATTCAATACGGACGAGCATTGAAAGGAGATACGGACGAGTATCAAAAGGTTAAACACGGATGAGTGTTTGATTCAATACGGACGAGTATTGAAAAAAAATACAGGTGAGTATCAAAAGGTTAAACACGGACGAGTGTTTGATTCAATACGGACGAGTATTGAAAGAAGATACAGGTGAGTATCAAAAGTTTAAACACGGATGAGTGTTTGATTCAATACGGACGAGTATTAAAAAAAGATACAGGCAAGTATCAAAAGGTTAAACACGGACGAGTGTTTGATTCAATACGGACGAGTATTGAAAGAAGATACAGGCAAGTATCAAAAGGATAAACACAGACGAGTGTTTGAATAACTGACCCGGTGGGTGTTTAGGAAACTTGACACATACGAGTGCTTAGGAATGGACACGGACGAGTGTTTAGGGAACTGACTACCAGACAAGAACTGGGTTTAGAACGACAAAGTGTACTGATTTTGTTTGGCATTGAAAAGGTGAAGGTCACCGACTAGGGACGTTGGGCATGATACCCTCCTGTAGGGACGTATTGTTGTCCTTGAATAATTCAGGTCTTTTCATGTAAGGTACCTGATCTGGCTTATGCTTTGTATGCATGTTTGAATTTCTTTTGACGCAAAGATCCACTCTGATGGATCAGCTACGTGCTTTTGAGGATGCAATGATATGTAATGATAATTATATGCAATACGAAGAAATAAACTTCATGGGGATAAAAGAAGGCTTGCTGGGAGCCATTTCTCATAACTAGGGATGTCAATACATATCGATGCTGGAAGTCTGCAGTACCAAAGATTGTTGGGGGTATTGATAAGAATTTTCCCTGGGGAGCTCTTGAAGACCAAAGATCGTTGTTGACTCTTCTGAAGATTGAATTGCTTACGAAGCGAGTCTTCAGGTATGTTGCTTGATTCTGAATCGTACCGTTGGGGAAGAGATAATCTGACAAAAACCTCCATACATCCTGAACTGTTGAGGGGGTGATAGAAGTGAATATGCCGAAGAATGGATACTCAACACCATGTGGATCTCTTTGAATACATGTCCCAAGTTTACGCACACTGGGGAATTATATCTTGAATCACTTGGGGATAAGAGATGGGCATGGACACTTACGAGTGCCCCAGCTGAGCTCTGTGAATGCCCCGGTTTGGCTTTGCAAATGCCCCGGTTTAGCTTTGCGAATGCCCCGGTTTAGCTTTACTAGGGATGCTCTTGATTAACTCCACTAAGGATGCACTTGCGCGTGTTGAGTAAAAAGAAGATTCTGAATTTTCTGAACTCACTTGGGGAATTAGACCTGAAGTTGTCTGTAGCAGATGAAGGAAGCTTCATGCACTGGCTAGGTCAGGGTGCCCGTTATGATCCTTTTAGCTTGATCATAGTCTTTTACAACATAATTGACTTGAGAAACTAAGTATGGATGAGGAATGCCCCTGTCTCGAGGATCTCTGGGAAGATCTAGGTCGAATAGAAGACCAGAAGATTCGTGCCACAATACGATATGAGGTGGCTTGCCCCAATGTATTGAGCCATGAAACAAACTGTTCTTGATTACAGCTTTCTTGGAGAGATTTGTCGAATCTCGACGTAACCGCCCCAGGTTGAATGAATTCTGAATAGATCTCTCGACGTGATAGCCTCTGATTGATCGAGCTCGAAGAGATTTATCGACGTGATAGCCTTTGATTGATTGAGCTTGAAGAGATTAATCGACGTGATAACCTCTGATTGACAGCTTTGACGGAATGCCCCAGATTTGGCTGAGCTTGGAGAGATCGACTCTCGACTTGATTACCCCAGATTGGCTGGCTCTGCTAACTTCATCCATGAATTGTACTCAGATTGTGAAGTACCAAGATGATTTCTCTTGACAAAATCACCGGTTAACATGCTACTGGATAAGTCATTTCTCTTGTGGCAGCTGACTCTTGCTTCAACAGGGTATTCAAGCCTCTCTTCTCTGACAAGATCGAGCTCTTCACCGATTGTTCATTGTGCAAACTTACTTGATGGCAATCAATTGTTTTGTATGCAGAACAATGTTTATTATGATAATGATAATTCTAATGCAACACATATGTAAGTCTTGATGTTTGAAAAACTTTGAATGAAATGATGTCACAACTCTGTTGTGAACGAGTCACTAGCTAGAGAGAGACATTTTCAAATTCCTTTTTTATGAAAGATAATGCAAGCATATGATGCCAACACAGATATTCAAACATACCTCTTAGGAGTCAGTTTAATGCTATCTTGTTGTAGCACGATTTCGAATTGACCCATGCTTCAATTAGGACTTTTATGGGTTGTAACGTGGCCTGGTTTACGGTTTTTAGAAAAAAGGATTTAAGGCTCAAAATTATTTGGTGCCCACCCATTCTCTATGATGTTCTCCATTCCTACGTTCAGTTAACCTGATATAAGCATTCATCTCTCGAGAAGAGTTTGCGATGGTTGAGGAACCACTGTGGTCTCTTGGACACGACAATCACTAACTTCTTTGCCTTTGGTGTCTGATCAGACGACTTTGTTCTTTGATGAGGATTTTCGTTGGTAATCCTTTTCTCGCCTTTTAGGATTTTCAATTTCTTTCTTGCTTTCCCTAATTTTTTCCTGGACAAATTCTTTCGAATTTTGATTTGGAAGTCCAGCGGGATGCCCCAATTTTTTCCTAAGCGACTTGTTTTCAAGCTGCGACTTAGCGGGGATTTTTGTTTCTTTCTTATTCGTATTTTCCATTTTGAATAATTCGTTGATCTTTGCGTTGTTTTTTATTTGTCGGAAGTGATCGTGACTGCCTGAGTCTTTAGTAGATGATGGATAACCATTATAGTATCGTCATTTGTTGACCTCCTAATGTGCGAGAGATACCCATTGGGGTATAGTCAATAGACACATGTTGTTGTTAGATGAGGGTTAACCATTGCAGTTTTGAACTTCCTCAACTTTTTGATGGATAACCATTGTTGTATCCTTGGATGCACACTCTTGATGAGTTATGAGTGCTAGATCAGATTAGCTGAACACTACCCGCCCCAGGGTTGAAATGAGGTTTTTTCTGAACAAAAAAAGAAACTCCTACTTCGAAGGCTTAGAGGGGTTAACGAGGGTCTATCTTCCTTATATCTCTGGTGTTTAGGAATTGAAATAAGGCCTGTACATCGTCAGCAGGGTCTTACTCAAAAGCGTACCAACCAGATATTTTTGCGTTTTTAGGTTGTCGTCATCCTCCTTTGAATCTTTACCTGAGCATAAAACTAGGAAATCTGGCATCAATATGCAAGTAACATTTAAAGAGTGATAACGAATGGATGAGTAAAAATGAAAGGAACACTTCAAGACAAGCATACTTGTTGCATTAAGATTTTCGTTCTAAACATACAAGTTTCTATATACAAGCAATGTTTAAACAAACAAGCAAGAATGCAAATGAAAATGCAGTAAAGAAACCAATGATTGCCACTGTTGAGGAGACTTGACTCCGTATGGACTTGCTAATTTTGACGCTTTTCTGTAGTCTTGATGCTCAAGTGGGCGACAGAATTCCCTTTCAGATATGATGTGAACACAGTAGTCTCTGGATTGAGCCTGTCTTGGACTTGGTCTCTGGATAACATACCATCTTCAATCGATTGGCCAGGTGCCCCAGTATAATATGCATCACCAAGCATATCATGTCTTAAAGAAATAATAGACATCACCATCAGAGTTTCCATGACCTGGCTTATCTGAGTATTTAATCCATTATCCTCCTGCTTGAAGAAGTTTCTGACTACGGGCCAAAGCTTGCATGTACCGCTCGGAGTTATTCCATAATTGATCCCTGAGCATGTGCGGTGAAAAATCAGGTTGAACCTTTGAAGAGAACCCCGGGTCTGAATAAGAATCCCCAATCTTCGGGTACCTGTCATGAATGCATGAATATGCATGGGGTGTATGAATGTCATGTTCTGTCATTTCCAAGGAATTTTCGTGTTTTGATTTTGTTTTTGCGCAAGTAAGGGATGGAAGGGTTAAGCACAATACTTGCAAATGTGATTCCTTAGAAATAATAGAACATGTATGTTACGCATGTGGTTAGCCATGTTATGTATGCAAAGGCATGAGATCAAAGGGGATCAAGGTTCCATCATTTCTGAATATGATTGCTGCACTGTTCTGAACCATGTGAGTATCATCAGATCCAAGGTCCGACATAGCTTCTGCATATATAAGAACCAAGTACCATGTAGACCTCCCATTGTACGAGATCAAGGCTTCTGGAACATCGGACATTGTTGAGAATTTTTGAACAATGATGGGAATACAAAGATTGAAGGCTTGAATGAACCTTCGGGTAAACAAGTCAGGAACTCAGAAAATAAATCTGAGAACCATACAATCACCAACAAGATATAGCATTTGCATCAAGTCATAACAGAAATCCAGAACATAGCCATTAGAACCAATAGTCATTGTCTATGAGCATAGTCACCATCCGAGCATGAGTAACCATCTGCACATAGTCACCATCTGTACCTGTAATAATGATTCCCTTCCCACTCACGGGTGAAAACTAGGTAAGGGTAAGACAATGGTAACTCGAAAATCACGGGTCCGCCTTAAAATACTATGGGCTTACCCACAGACGTGGGTGCCGATAGTAATTCATTTGAACCTCATCCGAGCGTGGTATATGACATGACTGCACTAATCGGACCATGTCCTATAGCCGTCATGCCCCCACTCTATTCCTAGGTGTCCTAGTGCACTCTGGCCTGGGTACTGGGCCTTTTACCTCAAAAGTGACATCCCAACCCAAACAAGAAGCAAATCCTGTACAGCAGTAGTATATGGAAAACAGTAAAATGCAATGCATACGTATGCTCAAGAATGAGTGAATAAACTTAAAGCATGTAAAAATAAACACCCAAAGAAAAGAAAGCAAGAGCTAGGAGCGACTCCGGGATGGATCAGCATTTGGTCGACCTGTCCCCAGTGAAGTCGCCAGCTGAAACAACCGGCTGAAAATCATCAAAACAATGAAGTCGCCATCGAACGTCTTTTATCCCACGTGTAGGGAAAGGTAAACATTGAGAAAACCTGAAAAGGGAGAAGTCACGGTCTTGCGACCGAGAGATCGGGTAAGGGATTCTGTTACGCGAGGGGAAGGTATTAGCACCCCACACGCCCGTAGTACTCTATGGTATCTACTCTTGTTATCTATCTTATGGGTGTGTTTAATCTATGCTTACTGTTTATTACACTACTGAGGGGAATGCATGCAAAAGAAAGGATAAAAAGAATGTAGGGAAAATAAAATTATGATCGCTTGGGCCCTACCCCAATGCCTACGTATCCGTTTTGAGGAATCAGAGCTACCGTAGTTCGGTTCACATGTTTTTGTTTGTTTGTGTTTTTTATTGACAATGTTAATTCCGCCTTCTGCCGCAGCTCGACCTTTGGAGACTTATTCGTTGGCACAGAAGTAAATTAATCGTGTCCTTACCTGAAAAGGGTTTTAAAGAAAAGGTGCTCGAGCGCACAAAAGATTTGACTTGGTTTAAATTTTGTTGTAGATGTTTTTTGTGGACGAAGTTAATTCCGCCTTCTGCCGCAGCTCGACCTTTGGAGACTTATGCATTGTCACATAAGTAAATTAATCGTGTCCTTACCTGAAAAAGGGTTTTAAAGAAACGGTGCTCGAGCGCACAAAATGGTTTGAATTTGTTTTGTATTTTCGTTGCAGATGATGACTGATTGACCTCAAGAGAGAGATATTAGCCATTTTTCTACTTAGTCATGAAAAGAGTCTTTGAGAATTGAACCATACCTATGCTTGAGATGAAGAACAATAAGATCGAGAAGAGACCCGCTTATCATTTCTCGTACTGAGTAAAAGCATGATTCTCATCAATAGTTTTAAAGTGTTTTGAATTTTGAAAGAAAAGAAGTTTTAGTTTTAGGTGCGTATGCAAAAAGGGAAAGAAAAGTCCAATGGGACTAGCTTACTTCTAAATCTAATTTTATTGTGCATTGTTAGACCTAAAGTTAGAATTTTGAGGGAATTCTACCTAATGTTAGCATGCATATGGATTGCGATAAAGTACGAAAATGAAGAATAAAATAGATTTGTGACGATACCGAACGGAGGAGGTCTGTTGCCTCTTCAAAATTGTGCAAGCGGTAAGAAAATTCTATCAATGTTCCTTGAGCGAGTGATTGAAGAATTCACCCCGAGCATTCCACATTGCAAGAGTTATGTCGATGCTATCACAAAAATCTTGACTAGAAAATGGCAATAAAAATGATTACCAAATATGAAAAATAAAATAGTAAAAAAACTCTAATCGAAATTCTAAAAAAGAAATTCCAAAGAATTCTAAAATATTCTATTATTTTATATCATTACACCACCAATTAATCAACAATTAATAGGAAAAAAAATAAATTTAAACCAAATAATTAAATGAGAGGTGAAATCAGGGGGTGCAGGCTAATTCAAGGAGTGTGGCTTAGTAAGGGCGCTAGGCCCAAGTAGTGAGTCCACAAGTAATTTTTTGCAAATAAAAAACCACCAGAAAAAAAAGTAATGGGCCTAGTCAGGGAGCAAATCGGCCCAGCCTCAAATGCACCGACAATCCAGTCCAATTTTGTTTACTTATTGAATTCAGTTTTTTTATTTATTTATTGTTATGCTATTAAAAAATAGTAAAAGAAATTAAAACTAATAAAATTAAAAAAAACATGAAAATTGAAAAGGGAATAGGGTTAGGAAGGCTGAGTTGCTTTCTTCTTCTCGCGGCGCAAACCTTCCCTTCTCTCCTTCATCCAATGTCGCCACCGTCGGTGGCCCTACGTACATGTGTCGTCAAGGAGAACTTTGTTGTCACTCAAATTGCCTCACTCTCCATCGCTTTCGTTTCTTCATCAGTCGTGCAACTACTCAGCTTCGATGTTTCGAACACAGTCGTAGAGGCATCTTCGTCTCCTCATGCCGTTCACCTCTCCTTCATCTCATCTTTCGCGTTGTTCTCTCAACCTCGCAACCATGGCGCCACCGTGAATGCTCGTAAGTCGTGGCCTCCGTCTCTCCGTTCAAATTTTCCACCACCATCGTTGTTCAATCGTCTAATTGAAGAATCAGATCGCCATAAAGAACGTGCGCCTCAAATTGCTGCGTGATTCCACCTTGTTTAGTATGCACAGAAAGACCTCAGGTATGTATGAATCAGCGTTTCAAACTTCTCGTTTCTCTTCGTCGTCTTTCGATTCGTCTCCGACACGAGTTCTCGCACGGACACCACCTTGTTCGCCTCCGTTTCTTTCTCCATCTACCGCTCCTTTCTGTTTTATCAATAACCTGTGTTGATGTTGTTATACAGAAAACTATCGCATCGATCTTGTTGTGCGAAGAGTATCAAAGCGAGGATGGAGATGAATGGAAGATGCACAAGAAATCATTGTCAACGCATTTAGAGATGATGATGCAGGGGTGCAATGAAGATTGACACGCTGGTGATGTGGAAGAAACTTATAGATAATGAAGGTGTTGATGACGAATACTGCAGATTGATGAGGATTCGGTAATGGAAGATAAATATTGTGCAGAGAGTAGAATCTTTTTCTGGTGAGTTTTCTCTTTCTCCTTTTCCAGTTCTGTGTTTGTTGTTGTGTAGAACTGTTGAAGATGGAAGGTGTGCGATACACGAAGCAGTGATGTAGATGATGTGTTGCTAAAGTTCTTGCAGATGGTGTCGATTCGACGAAGACAAAGTGGTGATGATGGTTGAATAATGGTAATGATGTTGAACGATTATAGAGGGAGGATTTCTGAGATTTTTGTGTGAAGATTGAAGAGGAATTGCATAGGATGAAGGTTGAAGAGAACCTTGTATGATCTTCAGAGATTGAGTTTCAGAAGATTTCAGGTGAATTTCTGTGATTGGTTTTTTCTGAATCCATAATTGTATTGTCTCTGTGTTTGTAAATAAAGAATAAATCTAAAAACTGAATCCCCTCTGCCCTCTTTGAAGATCTATTTGTGATCTCTATTAGAAGCTGAGTTGTTAGTTAGGTGGTAGTTATCAAAAATTATGTTATGCAGTTGATTATAGGTTTGTTAAGTTAGTTATCAATCTGTTAGAAGCGGTTAGGAGGTTTGAGAGTTTGTTATGAATTGGTTATGGATATGGTTTTGACAGTTTGAGATGGACAGTACTGCACTAAACTGTATTATGCATATATATTATTTTATTTATTACTGAGCTGCTATTTGATTAAATGCAGGACATGGCTGGTTCCAAGCCTTAAAGCATGTTTGTTTGTTTGGCATAACTTAGTCTCGGATACAGGACAAGACTTGGGGTGGAGAGCAAGAACAACTCGAGACGGACTTATGGAGATCTTTCCAA
Organism: Vicia faba; assembly: GCA_948472305.1. NCBI lineage: Eukaryota > Viridiplantae > Streptophyta > Magnoliopsida > Fabales > Fabaceae > Vicia > Vicia faba. Next base: position 1,385,959,550 of record OX451739.1, read on the forward strand.
GCCAAGCAAAAATGAATGAAGGCATAAAAATCTGAGAGAGCAGTCACCAAGTTGTAATAAAATTTTGTACCGTATTATGTGATTGATGTTTATTGATACTTGATATTGCCTTGGTATAATGTATTAGGTGCCATGAAATGATCTTATACTTGATAGTATAATGGCAACCTTCAAATACTCAAAGCGAATTTCCCTTTCGTTAATTCCTTTCTTTGCTTTTGTAATTATGTTGACAAAAAATGATGACTTTGTAATATAACGAGAACCTTCGAGTTCGAATGGCAAAAATCCGAGTACTTCAAGTAGCTTTCTCTCCCACTTCTTATTTTGTATTTGCTTCTAGATGATTCATGGACATTGATCCATCAGGGTCTTGAATAATCAAACTTCCCTTGACATTTATGAATGGATCATCAAGCTTTAATAACCTCAAATGATTGAATGAACTTTAAACTTGATTATGATTTGATTTCCTAGTAAATGCCTCTTTCACTTTAATACTAATATGAACTTCAACCGAGTTTGAATCGTTATGAAAACCCCTATTTCAACTCTTCCATCCACGTTAACTTGTATCTCAAACAACACGCTAGTATCTCAATCACCACTTCATCTTTATACCATGATTTAAACTTTGTAATTCATTCCACCAATGCACCTCAATAGACAACCAATGATCTTGAAGTTAATGTCACGGAGAAAATCTTGTAGATAGGAACAATTAGAAGAATATAACTGACGATGATCACAAGGTCCTGAGATCCCTTGAGATTCACTTTGATGGTTTAGAAGCCCATGGTGAAGATGCCCTTGTAGCTTGATAAAAAAGAAGTCCATAATAGCCATGCCTCAAAAACCCTATCTTCAAACCATAATTGTCGAAGAAACCAACTGATTCAAGCCTGAGTGAAGATGAGGACTGTCAGCGCCATAAAAACCCTAATTCCACCATATTACTGATTCCATGCCAAATTATGTTGTTAGCGAATGTATGCAATGTTAAATGACCTAATGGAAATATGTACATGAGAAAAGTGCGATAATGCGTAAACCAGATAAAAGTAGAAGGGTAGGACAAATTTGGGATATTACACCTATGAACACCATGAAAGCCTAAACCTAAGGACTTGTTTTCTTTGTTTGTATATGTTTATTTGCACATAAAATCATCATATCATACCATACCATTTTCAATAACCATTTCAAGGATCTCAAGGGTTTGTGATGCAGGGTTATATTGAGCCAGATGTATGTCAAAGGGCAAGAGGATTTATTTTCCTCTAGCCAAATCCTATCAAAAACCAAAGCACGATAACTTGAGTCAAGGGCTATGACCCACTTTATATGGTAAGCTTGGTTCTCATAGAAGGACATTCAACGATATGAAGTTCTCCAGTCAAATTTTTGATCAAAATTCAACTACTAACATTTCCTTGTGTTAACCCCGCGAGATCCTTAGAAACATTGCATCCACATATCATGCATCATATCATTACAGGTTTTCCCCATACAGGTTTTCTCATCCACTTGCTGTTTATTTTAGTAAAAATGGCTCTCGAGAAGACTGTCCAAAATCTTCAGATCCAAAATGATCAGCTTCAAGTTTTATTCCTAAATTTATCCAAGGGGCACGAAGAAGTGAAATCACTCCTCATTGAGAGAATCACCAAGAAGAATCCTGAAGACAACAAGGATGGCCAGTTGAAGCAATTGCAAGCAGAGATGACAACAATGAGAATCCAGATGTTGGGACAGATGACTCTTATCCAAAACTTAGCCCAAGGACGAGAAGATCTAAGAGCCCTCATTAACAAGCTTCATCAATACGGGTGCAACCATATGGAATAAACAACTAGAATTGGGGATCGAGTCATTAATCATCCTATGATAATACGAGAAGTTTGTTTGGTCGAGAAAACACCTTTCAAAATGGGTACTACAACAAGAGTACAACAACGACCTCGCCAACCACGACAGGGTGGTCAGCATAAGCAATATATGCCCAAAAGTTGATTTACCGAGATAAACATGCCCTTGGCTCAAGCATTACATCATGTGTTGGAAGCCAAGTTGGTTGCATTAAGGGAGCCTCCTCAAAAATCTAATATTTCTTCTCCCCACTACAAACATAATAAATTATGCGTGTACGATTCCAACAGTCGTGGGCACGACACTAACCACTGTTAGGAGTTGAAGAACAAAATTCAAGACCTGATCAACAAAGGAGTTTTGGAATTTACACAAGATGGTCAACTAGAATTTTTTTGTCATCTTTCAAAGGAACATCATCTGAAGTGACAAAGTTTAGGTGGAAAAATTTTTGTTCATTCGAATTTTCAGTTGTAATTTCTTTGTTTGTTTAAACACTTACCTTTATGACAGACTTTGGTTATTCTCATGAATTGCATATGTTTGTCTTGATTTAACCCATTAGTTTCCACTATACTAAAAATATGCTTTTACCTCTTTTTGTATGATATTCAACTCTCGACTACAAGCCATAAGTTTTTAGAGGGAGGATGACGAAAATAATACCATAATCTCGTACAATATGCTCTTGGATAGACCTTGCTGATGATGTACATGTGTTGTTTCAAATCCTAAATAGTGGAGTTATAAGGAAGATAATCCCTAGTCAACCCCTTTGATCCGAAGTAGTAGGAGTTTTTATTTTCGCACAAATTGAAACCTTTAAGTCATAACCTAGGACATAGTAGTTTCTCAGTTAATCTAAACGCCAATTCAGTCACAAGTTGTCACTTCACAACGAAAATATCCTTCTAGATCAAAATACAGTGTTGGTTCCCCATAAAGTAGGTAGTATTTACCTCTCAAAAGAAACGCCCATTAGGTCAAAACCTATGAAGGAGACTTAAGAAAAAAACGGGGGCACCCCGCTGGCTGTAATCTCAAAACAAGAACTGTCAAGCAAAAATCAGGGATAGGAAATAAAAAAAGAGGTCGTTACAAATCCTCAACAACATCAAAAAGTTGAAAGATGACTGCCTTCTCAAATAAACTTACAGTATCTGAATCATCACCTAAAATGTCATTCCAGAATCGATTAAAATCCAAACGCATAATTGACTGAGTTTAGGACTGGAGCCGTAGAAATGTTGAGGCTAAGCCATTGAGTTGACTTGACTCACACATATCAAATAAAAAAAATCGCCACTGCGCTTTATTGTTTTCAGAAAAAATGAGAAAAGAGACAATAAACCCAAAAGAGATGGAGAGAGAATCTAGGTACGGGGATTGGTTATACAAAGGAAAGATATTAGCACCCTAAACATCTATGGTACTCCATAGGAACCTCTTTTAAAATTTGTGTATTTGGCTATAAGTGTTGTATACAAAAATAGATGGTGGAAATGAGAAAAGAAGTATTTTTTTTACAATTTTGGCACCCACCACGGTTTCGAAACTTTAGTGCCTACATACCACCTTTTGTACAATAGGGGATCAGGGTACTCGTAGTTCACCTTAAAAAATTTAAATCACATGTATGTTGGTTAATTTTAAGAGAAGAGACATCATCGTCATATCCGAATGGAAAATGTACTAACTACCCACGATTATGACAAAGGAGAATTTGCGTCATCTCAAAGTAGAGGATATGGTTTGGACTTCAAAATCAACAAAGCCTCACTCAACACCCAAGTGGAAAATATCTCACTTCACTATATATCATAGAAGTACAGTAACTTGTGTCACTACAAGAATCGACAAGAGTCTAGTCTTTTGAGAAACTTTTAATGTAAATAACCCAAAATGGAAAAATGGTTTGAATGAGGTTGATGGACTTTTAGTCTTCTCACAAAAAATGTCAAAGTATGATTAAGTTGGTTAAAGTTTGGTTAAGAAAAGATTTTTGAAAATGCATGGACCTAAGTCCAAGATTATTATGAAAGTGATTCGAGTTAGAAAACAAGAAGAGATTTGAAAAGGAGGGAGAAGATTTTTTGAAATTAAAGAATATTGGAGGAGATAGAGGGACTATCCTAAAGCGTAAAGTAAAAGTTGAGGAAAAGAACAATCTAACCAACAAGAATCCAACACTTGATATAAATAGTCAATGTAGAATTCCCATCCTTTGGATTGAAACCAAACAAGTAGAGATACTAAATCTCTTAGGAAAACCAAGCTTCAGATGAATAAAGTCTTCACAAAAATTGGACAGAGTAACGGTTGTATATAGAGGAATTCCCAATAACATGTAAAGCACATAATCATAATAACACCCACACAAAGAAAATCAACCCAATGTCTTTGGGTAAACCTAAAGAACTCCAGACAAAATAACAACAGAGTCACAAGATCCAAAGAGTCAAGGCTTATAATCCTAAGTCCAAGAGGTCCACAACTCCATTATACCGATGATAGTAACCAAATAGTCCAAGTAACCTTAAGGTTTTTTAGTGTTCAAGTTGGTTATTAAGTGAATTTTAAAAAAATAAAGCTCAATTGAGCAAGATAAAAAAAGACATAATGATAGATGCTAAAATGAGCAAAAAAATAAAATGACATAAAGATAAATGCTCAAGTGAGAAAAGATGAAAATAACATGAAATGTAAATGTTAAAGTAAATGGTGCATAAAAGTAAAGGCATAAAATAATGGAATAAAGTAAAATCACAAATTAAAAGCGCAAAGTAAAGGTCAAATGTTAATGAATTAGAAGTTATAGATTAGTTTATAGACCATCTTGAAACTTGCATTTGAAAACTCATTAGAAGATTGATAAAATCAAATCTTCTCAACAACAAGTTTCATTTGTTTTTTGTCAAGTATATCATTTATTTCAAGCACTTAAGGAAACCACATATGATCAATGATGTTCAAATGACTCACTTAGACCAAAGTTTATGAAGCTCATTAGAGGATTGATACGATCAAAGCCTCCTAAAAATAAACTTCAAAATTATTGGATCAAAGCTTTCAAATTAAACATGCTTGGGCTTGCAAACATAGGTTTCGGCCACGAATGGTAATTTTAGAATCGGGATGAATTTAGCGTTATGTTAAGAAATCGTAAGTGGCCTTATATAGAAGTCACATTTAATTTGAGGCTGGTCAATAGCAATCTATGTACTACATGTTAGAAAATTGATATGTAGATTCTTCTCCAACAACATGTAGCACAAGTAAGAAAGGGATAAGATGAAGAGGGATGGGATGTATCAGATGAAATTAGGGTTTCAAATATCATCAATATCATTCATCCATTTTGGTGGATTTGGTTTTTCAACCTATCAACACCCAAGATCCAATGAGGTTGAGGAACTTGTCCCAAAATAACACTCAAATCAGGACCGAACAAAAATAATAAAATAATATTTAATAAAACAATATTTAAAAGATTAATAAAAGGGAAATAATTGGTAAAAATACACAAAGTAATACTAAAACACCAAATAAAAATCCCCAAAAATAGTTAGAGGTCAAACATGAGTAAATAAGTGTTTACAAAAAATTTCAGAATTTTATAAAGTCAAAATCTATTTTTAAAGTTTAAAGAAATAAAAAAAATAAACCAAAAATTGTGAAAAATAGTAAAATCATAAATAAAAATAAAATGAGATCACCAATATTTGTCAAGAGGTCATTGGATCCTTCCATATTTTTTTTAGAATTTAAAAATTAAGAAAAGTATTTTTAACCAATTAAAACAATTCAAATAAAGTGAAACAAAAAAATGCTAAATCATAAAATAAAATTGTGAAAAAATAAGAATCAGTAAGAGAAAAATCAAAAAGTACTTTTGAGAATTTTTTTTCAGATTTTTAGAAGTTGAAATAAATTTTTTAAGAATTTTTTAGGTTTAAAATAATTAAATCAAAAATCAGAAAGTAAAAATAATGTCAAAATAATATGGGCCATTCGATCATAGTCAAAACACATTAGTAAACATATCCAAAGGACCTAGCATGTTGTGCATGATATTGACCTTAGTGAGAAAAACACAGAATCAAACAAATATGGGCCAATTAAATAAAATAATTGTCACTCTATCATTGGTTGAAGAATGACATGTAGGTCGTCTTCAGCCTCCATACCTCTGCGTATTGGGTTCTTATGAGATTCTTCAAACAGAATCGTTGGAAGCTCAAACCGGTATCATTGGATTTGTCTCTTCCAGATGATCCTAACCTTACCCTCACGAAAAATTCCTTTAAAACACAGCTCAGTCGATTTAAGAAAAACTAGAGGAAAAAAGTTGGAAGGGGATTTGAAAATTCATGGACAAAATCCACTTCCAATTAAAAACTAATAATGCAATCAATATCAGAGTGATGAGAGCTACATTGTAGCAACAAATTTGGAGAAAATTGATGGAGGAATCTACCTGTTGAAGTTCAAATTCAGAGCTCTGAAACTCGACTTAGCTAGCACAATTCAAGCCACCTGAAGGCTTGGTTCTTCTTCTGTTAGCTTCAGTGATGTTCAAGGATGAAGAATCAACAAAGAAATTGGATTGAGATATTCTTTATAATTGAATTCGAAGTTACATAATTATGAGTAATAGAGGATGTTCAACATAGGTTCTTTGGCTCTCTAACTGTTGTTTAATAAGTGGGGTATCATACTCTATTTATACGGAAGTGAATGATGATGAGAAACGATAGGAATTATGGGAAAATTATTCAAACCAAGCCAGATCTTATCATGCCAAACGTCTGACTTGAAATGCTTCAAAACAACCTCATATCAAGTGCAATTCTTGTCAAAACGCATCCGGACAATTAGTTAAACATTTTTAGCAACTAAACCTTGAGTAATTTGACCTATAATCCAAGTTTACTCGTGGTAAAAAATTCTGACTTGAAGCAAAAACATATTCCACAGAGCCAACTTCAACAATCTATAACTCACTACTCAGGGACCTTTTTGGGATGATTCTTGAAGAATTTGAAATACAAGGTTACAATATTTACAATGTGCCAAGAAAGACATTTGGATGTGCTAAAAAATTATGTCCAATTGAATTTGTGAAAAACACACGGATGTTTTGTACTTAGAAAAATTTTAAGTGTTGAACTTCAAAATGACCTATAATGTTCTTCAAAATTAAATGACTTTTCACTCAAAATTTGGTCTTGATATCTGAAGGTGAAATGAATTAGACCTCTTGAATTGAATTATGGAATTGAGATCACTCAAAAATCATAAAAATTGAAAGAGTTAAGGTCTTTGGAAGATGATGAATAAATTTTGGGAAATTCACAAAAGACCTATAATATTTTCAATTCTTCAACAACTTGCCAAGCATCTTCAAGTCTTGCACGTAAATATAAAGTTGTAGTAGACATACCAAGATTATTGTGGGAAAAGAATGGGCGCAAGGTGATAAAGATTGACCAAGTTATGATAATTTGAAGTCAAACCCTAGGATTCAAAGGCTCTTCAAGTAGACTTATAATCTTTCTCAACCTCTAGTGATCTTTCATTCAAAATTAGCCTTATACTTTTGAAGAGAGCTTGTTAAGAACACTTTAAATAGAATCATGGCTTTGGAACCACTCAAAAATATCAAAAACTGAGCAAGATATGGTCCTTACAAGTCAACAAACCCTAACTTAGAGTGTGTCAAAATGACTCGAAACCCCCTTTCAACCTTTGATGATTTTTATTGCACAATTGGATATTGTAATGTGAAGAGAGGTTGTTGTAGATGATGATAAGAATCTATAGAAAAAAAACTAACTCAAAATGTTGAAAATTGAGAGAGTAATGCACTTGTGATCACTAAATCTAGTATTTGCTCAATTAGGTCAAACTTGTTGAGTCAACCTTGAATCTCTTTGAACTTACTTGCAAAAATAAAGCATGATGAATCATAAGAGGCATTTAAATGGTGTTGTATTATAGCACACTCAAATATGGAGCTTAAGTCTCAATGAATCTTGTTGAATAAGGCATGGAAATAGACACATGAACATATTAATCTTCTTGAAGAATTTCACCACCAACTTTGAAGAGGTCTTGACCTAAATAAAGCGAGAGAACTTCTTGAAACACAAATGTTTGATGCCATAGACATGACCTTGAAGATTGAGCTCTTGCAATCTGTTGTACCCCAATTTTTACCCCTAAGATCCCCTTACCATACCATATTGATTCAATCACAACAACATCACATTAGGGCTTTTGGTTATCCTTCCTATCTTTAGCTTTTCTCTTTGAGGAATCACCAAGCACCTTGACTTGTTTTTCTTGTGTAATCATTCATGTTTTTGTTTTGACTTTCCTTTTAATTAATAAAATGCAATGTTGGTTTGTCTTACTTGTCAACAATGCAGGTAAAGGCAATGAGGCTTAGTAAGTTGATCCTTGGGTTCATGAGTTTATTTGCATGACTTAGTTGTGATACGGTGGGAGAACTGACTTGGGTGTTTGCGTTTGTGTTTGCAAATGTTATGGTTTAGCAAGAGTCTCCACCGACTTTTCTTTTATCCAATAAGGAAAGGTGAAAAAGCACAGGAAAGACCTTTCGAGATTTTTCTGAGTTCGGGGGGTAGATTATGAAAAGGGAAGGTATTAGCATCCTTTTCATCCATGGTTTTCCATGGGCTCTTAGTTACTTTCTAGATCACTTGCTTTTGTTTGAATTTATGCTTTGTATGGTTTTGAAAGTATTTTGAAAAGGTTCCATCGTCTAGGAAAACTTTGTAATAGTTCTCATTCGTAAGAACGTATACAAAGTGTTGAGCTTTTGAAAATATTTCATGTTTTGGAAAATGTTTTGAAGATGTTTTGAAAGTGTATGTGTTTGTTATGAAAATAGAAAGGATGTTTGTTTTGAAATTGAGAAAGCAACTAAAATTAATCTACCTACTCAAAAAGTCTTAGATGTGCTTTTCCTCCTCCTTTAGATGTTGCTATCTTACCATTGATTTGGTAAGAAGCCCCATCGTTGGATGTGAAGGGACGGGCATTGGGTCATCGTATGACCATGATAACAATGTTGTGAGATGACTTAGCACTTTTTCTTTAGGGACTAAGATCATTTTGAAAGGAAACTTTGATAGCGTCATCAAGGGACTGTGATCTTGTATTTTCGATATGTTTATGCTAAGACATCCCACATGCATAACATGGCCATTTTTATAAGGCAACAAGTGGAATTACCCTAAGGGTGTAAGTGTGTGATTGTATTTGTTTGCATGCATAATTTGTATTGATTAGGGTGATCTATTTGTAAATTTTCATATCTTGTCATACACGCCCTAATTACTAGCATAAAATGAAAGCAATAACAGTACGGAAATGTAAAGTCCTACGCTATTACAATATTTAAGGGGATAGGGGTACATATTTATGAATGGGGTTGCAAGTTAAAATTCTAGATTACTATTACAACCATATTGAAATAGATAAGAATGTACAGGAAATGTAAAATGCTTATTTATTTAAGAAAAGAAGTAAGTTTTGTTTAAGAAAATATTTTTGTCTTTTTATGTTAAAATAAAATATAATATGAAAGATATAAAATATTTTTGGTGTTTTTTGATTAACAATAAAAAATAATATGATGGAAAAATAATAAAAGAGAAAGAAAACAAAATTAGCGCAAATGCTAAAAATTGAAGAGGTCAGAAGTTCTGACTCTGACTTGCTGCACAAACAGAAACATGTTAGCAAAAATATGGAAACTCATAAGTTCTGGATCTTCTGAGAACTCATAAGTTTTCAGAAGTTTTGACGCAACTGTCAGAACTTTGCCTCTCTCCATGCCAATCAGAACATCTGCAACTTGGTTATTTATTAACAGAACAGAAGTTGCATACATAATAATTATGACAAATTTCATGAAATATCAGAAGCACAAATCAGAAGCAACATGTATTTGCTAATTCTAATTCTGAGTCCTAATTTCTTTATGAAGCTCTGAATAGGGATTTCTTCTATTTAGGCAAGCAGATGCATGAATTTTCAGAATATGTACATCATCAGGATCAGAATATCTACATTGTGCTAAATATGAAAAACTTGACAATGCTAAATCAATTATGATGAGGGTCAGCAGAAAACTTACCTTGCAGCTGGAAAGGATTCTGTGAACTGGAAGTTGGTCTTGAATTCTGGTGATGTTCTGAGAAACTTCTTCACGTACTCAGTAGGATGGAAGTTTACAACTTCTGGAACAGCCAAGAGGTGATATTCTGACTCATTTGAGGTGGAAATGGATGGAGAGTGTATGGCAATAGGAATACAGAAATTAAGGTAGCTTCTAATGTGTGAATCAACAACTGCGTGGATGGCCTTAGTCAAGAACACTTGAGGGAAAAAATGGAGTTTGAATGTAAGGAATCAATGCTAAGATTTTGGTATTTTGTGTTTATGGTTTCCTGGGTTCTTGGAATTTTTGCAGTGGTTCAAAGCTTTCTTTCTCAATTTTCTTGCTTCTTTCATAAATTTTTTCTGGGCTTTTCTCAGTGGCCAATGGTGTTCTATTTATAGGAAAAGGTTTTGTAGTTGGGGAAGTCAAGTAGCACCAAAATCATATGCTAGATGCTGACTTACTCTTGAAGTAAGCTTAAACAAATGGGGTTCAATGCATTATGTTGGATGGATAACAACGCCTAAGCTAGATTTGGCAGCGTGAATTAAGGGAAAGTAGAGGCAGCGCATGGGCCTAGCATTCTTTTGTACAAAAGTTTGTCTTCCCAAGACAATAGGGGTACACGTGGAGAGAATCTCTTGGATAAAGACTTCACAAGTGGTTGTGAGCATTAAATGGGTTCCCGTGTGAAACTATGCATCCTTTCTTGACTCTGGATTAGAAGTTCTGCTTCAGCGTAGCATCTCATTTTCTGATCTTCTTATCTTCTGGCTTCAGCATGTTCTGAAGGAGTTTTTAGACTTTCTGGAAAGCTTCCAGCACGCTTTGTAACCTTCTTTAGTTTACCCTTGCAAACTCTGAACGGACCTTTGTGAAAACTGGCCCAGAAGTTCTGACTAAACTCTGTCTTGAGAATATCTAGAATTTGCTAAGTGTGAACACTGGCTCAGAAGTTCTGAAATTGTCATATTTCCTAAATACTTAGAAAAATTTCTAAGTTTTTAGAATTTGATTTTTCCAAAGTAAAATTTGACTTTTGAAACTCTTGATGAAGCAAACTTCATATTCCAACATGTCTTGGTGAAATATGATTTTTGAGATTTGATTTTGATCCAAAAGTCAAAGTTAGACTTCTCAGTGTGCAAATGACCATTTTGCCCTTGTAAATGGTTTGCTTGGAAATTTGATAATTCAAGACTTGGGATTGGATGAAAGAAAATTTGAGGATCCAGGGTGATTCCTTGAGAAATGCGAGGGCAAATTTTGGGGTACGACAGCTGCCCATGTTCAAACTTCTTGAAATTGAAGAGCTAGATTGGTGGATCTGCCATTCATTACTCGAAGGTGAAAGATATTTGAACACTAAAGTGCCCAGAAATTTGCACTCGAAGATGGATGGTGAATGGGCTTATAGATGCCATTTGGAGAAATGTTGGTAAATGCTGGAAGAAGTATCAGCACAAATCTCTTGTTGATTCATACGAAACTGGATGTTTTACCTGTGAGAAAAGGGGTTAGTAAAATTCAGATGCTTTCATGATGGTCACCAGATGTGGTATCATGCTAAATGCATTGGTATGTACATGCTATGATGTATGAATGTGAAATGTGTGTTTTCATCCGAGAAAATAAATCCCTGACTACTGCTGAGGAAATCTTCAGAGGTTGAATCCCTGATTGCATGTTGGAAGTGAAGAGCATGCATGTCTTCAAATTTTATTGAAGGGGTGCTTTTGCTAGGGAACATCACTCAAATATCAGCTGTTATCTGGTGGGATCCAGGCTTCACAGTTGCTGAGGATGAGGTATTCGGCTGCTATCTGGTCGGATCCAGGTTTCATGGCAACTTACTGGAAGAAGATATGAATTAACTGTTATCTGGTCGGATCCAGGCTTTGCAGAAAATTCCTTGAAATTGAATAGTCATCTAGTCGGGTCCAGGTTTCATAATAACTTACTAGGGATGCGGAGTTTAACTCTTATCTGGTCGGATCCAAGCTTCACAGTAACTTACCGAAGGAAAGGATGAATTAACTGATATCTGGTCGGGTCCAGGCTTTGCAGAAAATTTCTTGAAATTGAATAGTCATCTGGTCGGGTCCAAGCTTTACAATATACTGTTCTAAAAATGTTATTTGGTCAGGTCCAGGCTTCGCAGATTTCTGAGGTGAATTTAATTGTTATCTGGTCGGGTCCAGGCTTCACAATAAACTGCTTGAATACTGTTATGTGGTCGGGTCTAGGCTTCACAGATTTTTGAGGTGGAGTTAATTGTTATCTGGTCGGGTCCAGGCTTCACAATAGACTACTTGAAAACTGTTATCTGGTCGGGTCCAGGCTTTGCATATTTCTTTGATGAAGTTAATTGTTATCTGGTCGGGTCCAGGCTTCACAATAAACTGCTTAGGGATTAGCTGTTATCTAGTCGATTTCTAGGGTTCAATGAATCTCTGAGGATGATTGCTATCTGGTCGGATCCAGGCTTCACAACGGTTTTCTCGAAAGGACAGAAATGAGGACTGATCTCTGGTCGGGTCCAGGTTTCTCAGCCATTTGTTGGGAATAGAGAGGAAACTATACTGGGGAAAAGAAGTTAAACCTTGGTCGGATTGAGTTCAGGTTCTTCTTTATCTTTGAAGAGCTAGGCTATTATCTGGCCGGGTCCAGGTTTCATAACATTTTGAAAAATGAGATCAGCTGTTATCTGGTCGGGTCCAGGTTTGAGTAATTCAAGAAGTCAAATTGTTATCTGATGGGATCCAGGCTTCAGTAATAACTTGAAAATTGTGCTAATATCTTGTCAGATCCAGGCTTCATAGCATCTTGAAATTAAGATCAACTGTTATCTGGTCGGGTCCAGGTTTCATAGTGTTTTGAAAAATGAGATCAATTGTTATCTGGTCGGGTCAAGGTTTCATAGCGTTTTGAAAAATGAGATCAACTGTTATCTGGTCGGGTCTAGGTTTCAATAATTCAAGAAGTCAAACTGTTATCTGGTCGGGTCCAGGCTTCAGTAATTGAAAGAAGTCAAACTGTTATCTGGTCGGGTCCAGGCTTCAGTAATTGAAGAAGTCAAACTATTATCTGGTCGGGTCCAGGTTTCAGTAATTGAAGAAGTCAAACGGTTAACTGGTCGGGTCCAGGCTTCAGTAATAACTTGAAAATTTTGCTAATATCTAGTCGGATCCAGGCTTCATAGCATCTCTTGCTAATAATAAAGGCTTTGTTGAAGGCCTTACTAGGGATCAGGGGTTGTGGCTCTATGATTTGCAGTTATTTGAAAAGGGAAATTCAAACTGGAGAGTATAGACTCAGTCAGGCAAGGCAGACTCGTCTTGGGGGATACACCCAACAGGGAATGACGGGCTCAGCCGGGGATGATGGGCTCATCTGGAGAGGATAGATTCTGTTTGGAGAAAATATCCTTGGTCGGAGAAGATGCACTCAGGTGGGCAATTCAGACTCAACTGAGGAATTTGGGTTCAGCTGGAGAATTTGGGTTCAGCTGGAGAATTTGGGTTCAGCTGGAGAAGATATACTCAGCTGGGCAATTTGGACTTACTGGGTAGTTTGTACTCACCTGGGAAATTCGTGGTGTCTTGATTGTTGTACGTTGAGAAATTTGCACTTGGTTGGGGAAAATAACTTTGTTAGGGAAGTAAACCCTGTTGAGGAGGTGAATTCCCTTTAGGAAGAGATCCCTGAGGCTTCAATCTTGTAAAATTGACTTAGCTGGGGAATAAGTTGCCAAGAGATTGGGACTCCGGCCAGGGATTATCTCATGTAAAGAGATTTTATGGGAAAATTCGTTGGGGAAAGGTTTATAGTCACTGCCCTGGTGGGGATAATGATGATAAGATAACTCTGTGGGGCTATTTCACATACATTAAAGGGATGCTGATTGATGTTGTGTGTTGATGCCCTGTTGACGTTGCTGCTTAGCAGGACACATGTGTCAAATAGCTTTAATTATGTTCATATGCATATGTTCATTCAATTTTAGTCATTGGACAAATTTGCATTCACAATAGAGTTAGAAAAACTTTGCATTTCAAAGTGTACTTGCATTGATATTTTTCCCATGAATAGGCGTTTTTGTACATAGAGACGGAAATCTTAGTAAGAGGAAATCGCCGAAAAGAAAACAAAATTGAGAATGAAAACAAATAGCCATGTGAAATGATCTTATTTCCTTCCAACACTACTATTGCCAATATGTCTTCGAGCATCCCTTGTCGTTAATCGAAATTGATTGGACTGATCCTTGACCATTTGAACTTGGACCTTGGTGATAGCATTGACTGCGTTGACTCCACGAGACATAGTCGTACGCTTTTAATCCTTAATTTTTTCCTGAACCGCCCTTTCGGGTTTTCGGTTCACCAGGATACCCTTTTTTCCCAAGTCGCCCTTTCGGGTTTTCAACTCGCCGGGTGTACAATCTTTTGCGTATATCCCTAATTTTTACCCAAACCTTTTGGTTTGCCGGGACGCCCTTATTTTGCTTAGGCGTGTTAACCTAACGGGTCTCTTATGCGTAGTATTTTTTAACTATGTTCGCATTTATAGGGTGTGGGAAATCTTCACCATCCATGGTGGTCAGTATCATGGCACCGCCGGAGAAAACTCTCTTGACAACAAATGATCCTTCGTAGGTGGGGGTCCATTTTCCCCTGGGGTCACCTTGTGGTAAAATGATGCGTTTTATCACCAGGTCTCCAACTTGGTATACTCGAGGCTTGAACTTCTTTTTGAAAGCCTTGATCATCCATTTTTGATACGTCTGACCATGGCATATAGCAGCTAATCGGTTTTCATCGATCAAGTTCAGCTGATCCAATCTCGTTTGAATCCACTCGTTTTCTCCTAGGTCTGCCTCGATCATAATTCTCAGCGAGGGAATTTGAACTTCCACTGGTAAAACAGCTTCCATGCCATAGACTAGAGAGAAGGGAGTTTCCCCGGTTGATGTTCTAGCTGAAGTGTGGTAGCCATGTAGAGCAAATGGTAACATCTCATGCCAAACCTTATAGGTTACTACCATTTTCTGCACAATCTTCTTGATATTTTTGTTGGCCGCCTCGATTGCGCCATTCATTTTCGGTCTATACGGAGAAGAATTGTGATGCTTGATCCTAAATTGAGTGCACAATTCCCTGATCATGGCATTGCTAAGGTTAGTCCCATTGTCTGTAATGATCCTTTCAGGAATACCGTAACGACATATGAGGTTATGTTTGATAAACCTGGCTACCACATTCTTGGTTACTGAGGCATAGGAGGCAGCTTCGACCCATTTGGTAAAATAGTCGATTGCGACAAGGATGAAACGGTGTCCGTTGGAAGCGGTTGGTTTGTTTTCCCCTATCATATCAATGCCCCACATTGCAAATGGCCATGGAGCGTTCATGATATTCAGAGGGATTGGAGGTACATGGACTTTGTCAGCATAGATTTGGCATTTGTGACAAGTTTTTGAATGTTGATGATAATCGGTCTCCATTGTTGAGCAATAGTAACCTGCTCTTAATATTTTTCTTGGCCATCGTATGTCCACTGGAATGAGTACCGAAAAGACCTTCGTGCATGTCTTCTATTATTTTCTCTGCCTCCTTCTTGTCCATACATCGGAGTAAAGTCGAGTCATGGTTGCGTTTGTACAATATCCCGTTACTTAGGAAGAATTTGGCAGCAAATCTTCGTAAGAACTTTCTGTCATTGATAGATGCTCCTCTGGATACTCTTGTGCTTCAAGGTATCTCATTACCTCATGGTACCATGGCGTTTCCGCATCAGTGTCGAGCTCATAGCAATGTGCAGGTTCATCGAATCTTTAAATTGTAATTATAGGGGCTTCGTTATCCCATCTAACTTTGAACATTGAAGACATGGTTGCCAAAGCGTCAGCCAGCTGGTTTTCTTCTCTAGGGAAGTGCTCGAACGTGATCTCCTCAAAGTGAGGAATCAGGGATAGCACAAGTTCTTGTAAGGGATAAGATTAGGGTGTTTAGTGTCCCAATCTCCTTTTACTTGGCTGATCACTAGGGCGGAGTCTTCGAACACATTCAAATGATGGATCCTTAAGTCAATAGCAGCTTTTAGACCTAAGATGCATGCTTCGTATTCGGCCATGTTATTTGTGCAATCGAAACATAATCTGGCAGTGAAAGGAGTGTGGCAACCTTCGGGAGAGATGATCACAACACCAATTCTGTTACCTAAGGCGTTGGAAGCCCCATCAAATACCATAGTCCATCGGGATCCTTGTTCAGGTTTGTCATATGGTCTAAGTTTCCCACAGTCGGTTACCAACATAATATTCTCGTTAGGGAAGTCGAAGTTCATTGACTGATAATCATCCATAGCTTGATAGGCCAAATGATCTGCTAGTACACTTCCTTTGATGGCTTTTTGATTTGTGTATTGAATGTAATACTCAGTCAAGATCATTTGTCATTTGGCTATCCGTCCGGAAAGGGCAGGTTTCTTGAAGATGTACTTAATGGGATCCATCTTAGAAATCAATAAAGTGGTATGAGTCAACATGTACTGCCTTAACGAGCAGCCCACGGTAAAGCACAACAAGTTTTCTTGAGCAGTGAATATCTGGTTTCACAGTCGGTAACGTTTTGCTTAGGTAGTAAATTGCATGCTCTTTTCAGCCAGACTCGTCATGTTGGCCCAAAACACACCCCATAGAGTTCTCTAGTACTGTCAAGTACATGATCAAAGGTCTTCCTTCAACTGGAGGCATGAGAATATGAGGTTCTTGTAGGTATTCTTTGATCTTGTCAAAAGCAATCTGGCATTCATCGTTCCATTTTGCTACCTGATCTTTCTTCAAGAGTTTAAAGAGTGGCTCACAAGTAGCTGTTAAGTGTGATATGAAACGGGCAATGTAATTGAGACGACCCAAGAATCCTCTGACTTCTTTTTCAGACTGAGGGACTGGCATTTCTTGGATGGCCTTTATCTTGGCGGGATCAACTTCAATGCCTTTATTACTGACAACAAAACCTAGAAGCTTCCCAGAGCGTACTCCAAACGTGCACTTGTTAGGGTTTAACCTCAGCTTGTACTTCTTTAGTCTTTCGAATAGTTTGTGCTGGTGACCGAGATGTTATTCTTCGGTTTGTGATCTAGCAATCATATCATCCACATATACCTCTATCTCATGATGAATCATGTCATGAAATAAAGCAACCATAGCCCTTTGATATGTTGCCCCTGCATTCTTTAACCTGAACGGCATGACCTTGTAGCAGAAGGTTCCCCATTGTGTAACGAATGTAGTCTTTTTCATATCTTCGGGAGCCATCTTTATTTGATTATAGCCTGATAAGCCATCCATGAACGAGAAGACTTTATGCTGAGCAGTATTATCGACTAAGACGTTAATGTGTGGTAGAGGGAAATCATCCTTGGGGCTTGCCCTATTCAGATCCCTATAGTCTACGCACATGTGAACTTTACCGTATTTCTTTGGTACTGGCACTATGTTGGCCACCCATTGAGGATAGGACGTTACAGCTAGGAACCCTACATCAAATTGTTTCATTACTTCGGCTTTGATCTTTTCAGACATATCAGGCCTCACGCAACGAACTTTTTGTTTAACATGAAGGCAGTCTTCTTTAGTTGGCAGACGATGAACCACGATGTCGGTATCCAACCCAGGCATATCTTCATACGACCAAGCAAATACTTCCATATAATCGTGCAACATCTGAACCAAGCGGCTCTTAACACTACTTTCCAAATTAGCTTCGATCCTGATTTCCGTCTTATCCTACTCAGTACCCAAGTTGATAACTTCTACTGAATCTTCATGTGGTTGAATAGCTTTTTCCTCTTATAATAGAAGTCTGGCTAGTTCTCCTGGTATATCACAATCTTCCTCACTTTCGTCTTTGGCTTGATTAACAGGACATTTAAAGTCATAGTTGGCGATAGTAGAGTTATTGGTAATAGGATCCAAAGTGGATGTAGACCTGCAAGAGTGTGTGTGTGCATGTAAGATACATGGCTATCTTTTGGAAAAGTATTTGGAAGAAGAGAAAAACAATGATCACAAATATTTGAATGCAAAAGAGTTCAATGTGCTGAATATCATATGATTCGATGTACATAAATAAAACCCTTGAGAAAAGGACCAAAGTGCCCCGGGAAAGGCACATGGCTTAAAAGTCGTTGTTTTGAGATGATATTACAGACATAGAGTTCCTGAAGTGACAAAAAAAGTAAATAGTAATGACTCCTCAATGAAAGAAACAGGAGGAAAATCATTTGCATGCCAATTGTTGAGCTTTCCTTCGGTTGTTGGGTAGATCCAGTCTTCAAAAAGCATACTCATCATCAGAGTCCTTTACAGCGTTTACGTCATGACTTTTGAGGTGGAGAGGCGGCTTTCTATACGAGCACCTCTAATTTCTTTCCGAGCTTCGAAGGTGAAATCTAACCCAAACTTGTCTGCCTTAAACGGGATATGGGGGAGCTGACCCCACATCTCATTGTTTCCTTCTTCTACCATAGCACAGACATCCTTAAGAGAAACCATATTGGGGATAACTTTATCGGCTCTTGGAGTGTCGGAGGATTTTTTGGTGGTGGCTACAACTTCAAACGTTTGGCAAGGAGTTTCTATGAATTCTCCATCATTTCTACGTACTTTAAAGATTTGAGATGGCTTACCATAAATTCTTCTTCACCGCAAACAGTGACAACCTTCCCTTGAACTGGATATTTTAACTTATGATGGAGAGTTGAAGTGACCGCACTTGCCCCATGGATCCATGGGCGACCAAGCAAGAAAGAATACGCAGGCCGTATGTCCATTATGTAGAATATGGAGTTGAAAATCTGTGAACCAACCTTAATTGGGAGATCCACCTCTCCATGAACCATCCTTTTCGACCCATCGAATTCCCTGACAATAATATCACTTGGCTTCAAAACCAAACCTTCATAGTCTAGCTGATCTAAAGCTCCTTTAGGTAACACATTTAAAGATGAGCCTGTGTCCACCAAAACATGTGCCAGAGTGGTCCCTTTACATTTAACAGAAACATGCAAGGCTTTATTGTGATTCTTTCCCGTGGGAGTTAAATCTGCATCGGAGAACACCAGACCATTATCAGTTGTCAGACTTGCTACGCAGTTCTCGAATTGGTCGGTTGTGGTTTCTTGAGGTACATGAGCCTTTCTCAAGAACTTAATCAAAGCTTGTGCATGGGTGTTGGAACATAGCAATAAGGACAACATTGATATTTTAGAAGGGGTTTGCCACAGCTGCTCTACTATTTTGAAGTCGCTTTTCTTGATGATCTTCATAATCTCCTCCATCTCTTGAGTGGATGGTTCTTCCATAACAAAATTTTCAGCAGGTGCTTCTTCCCTGGCAGGCTCACTTTCTTTCTCTTTCCCTCTGGCACCAGTATTTCCATTGGTTATGCGGACTGGAACTGTGGTAGTGGTTGGTGGTGAGATAACAGAGGAAAAGACCCTTCCTGTTCTTGTGACTTTACTAGAACCAGTAATATTAGTAACACCAGCTTCATTATCATCAATCCAAGAATCTTGTTTTATCCCATGATAATAAACCCCGGCACCGTAATTCCATGGTACCTCTTTATCAGAGGTGTATGGAACAGGTCCGGCAATAGTGATTTTGAGAGGAGCAATGATTGGTTCGTTCGAAATCCTGATAGGACCTTTGGATGAGATCCTAAGAGGTTTGTTTGAAATTATTATGATGGCCAAATCTTCAGCTTTGTTGATTGAATCTTCGATGGTGGGAATCTTTTTTAATAGGATTTCGCGGCTTTCCATTAGGCGTTGTATACCTTTCTTCAATTCCTCGCACCCATTGGGTTGTCTCATGCAGCACACACAGTCTTTTTCACAGCCAGGGAAAATCCCAGCTTTCAACAGATTGCTCTTGATTACATTCCATGGAGTAGTTAATTCTTCAATAGAGGCAATGAAAATTGTGTCTTCGACAGCATTAACGCCTTTGTCATGCCATGGCATTGGAGCGGTAATTAAATTTGGCGTCGGAGGAGGATCGAATTCGATAGTCTTGTTGTTAATTAAATCCTGGATTTTGTTTTTCAAGGCCCCACATTGATCAGTCTCATGCCCGGGGCTGTTTGAATGGTAAGCACATTTTGCATTCAGATTATATCTTGGTGACGAAGTGTCAGAGTTGGCGGGAGGATCCCGCAATGTCACTAAATTATCCTTGAGCAGATGTTGAAGGGTTTGAGATAATGACATGCCTAACCTTGTAAACTGTCTTCTCGAAGCTTCAACATGTTGATGATTTGCGGATGGTCTTGGAGTGGGAGTTGGATTGGAGATTCGGACAGCATTGACATACGAATGATTATTCTTCTTAATGTGGTCCTTTGCTCCATACACAACATTAACTTCTTTCTTCGCGGCAAAAGGTTTCTTGACGAAATTGGGAGTGGAAGTAGATGCCAAAGATCTTTCCACTTTTAATGCCACTTTCGACTCTTTCACCGGTTAGGATTAATTCGGTGAAACCAGAAGAAGAGAAACCAACCAATAGATTAAAGAAAGGACCAGATAATGTGTTCACGAACATGTCAATATATTCCCTATCAGTCAAGGGAGATTGGACCCTACTGATAGGGAACCCTTGTTGGTGCTAAGTCGGTGTTGTACGGATATTGATGGTAGAAGGAAGTATCTAGACCCTCCCAAGTATTGATGCGAGAGCCATCCAACTGATAAAACCATTCAAGTTGTGTTCCATCCAGACTCTCTTGGTAAAAGTGAATCCAGAGTTTTTTATCTGCAGTGTGCGGTTGTATCATGCGCACATAGGACTTCAAATGGAACATCGGGCAAGAAACCCCATCGTATTTTACAAAGGTTGGTATTTTGAACTTGTGGGGAATGACTACCCCAGAGATTATGCCCAAATCGTCAAAATTCAAAACGGGAATAGCTTGGAATTCAACCACTTTCAACATGTCTTCTAGCTGCTTGTATTTGATGTCTGTGGGTGGATATTATTCATTGAAATAATCATCATCAGATTCTTGGTCGTTGATACATTCGGCTTGAGTACTCTTGACCTCACCAATTTGGTTTTCGTCCTCTTCGGATGAATCTTCCTCTATTGGAATTTGACAGATTGTCTCCTTGAACCTTTTACCCATGTTGAGTAGAGCTTTCTTCTTTGGATTTTTCTTAGCGGCCAACAAGGCCATCATATCCTGTTGCCCCTTGGCCAGGGCGAGTAAAGCTTCCTGAAATTGAGATTTCTAGGCTTGAAGTTCCGTCACAGTTTCCTCTAGATCCATCTTGCTGAAATAAACAGCGGAGAGATAAGGAAACCTGTTATGCGGAAGCCTGTCATGTCATGATGCATGAATATGCAATATGCAAATGATTTCAAGGATTTAAGGAATTGAAATTTGTATAGACAAAGAGTGAACAAACGTTAACTTGCATTAAAGAGTTTTGATTTGAATACAAGCATGCCTCTTGGGCTTACAACAACAGAAATAACCATAAAGTAAACTCCTAAGACAGAAAAGTTGTGTGCATCTTCTTTGGTGCAATGTAGGTGTTTAAGCTCCTTTCTTCATGAAGCTCCCTTGTAAGCTCTAATGACTTCCTCTCACTCTCATAGAACTTAGCTTCAAAGGTGTCTCATTCTCCTTTTAATTGAATCCAAGCGTTTTGCAAATCTTCAAGAGAAGTAGGCATATCAGGATAGAGGATGGTATGGGGAACGTCTCCCTTAACTATTGGCTCCATGATAATAGGTAAGACGGCTTCATAAGACATATTGAGACTTTGAGCGTGAGCCCTCACCCATTTAAGATAAGGTTCCAAAGGAATGGAATTCTTACGCCCCAATGTCTTGCTATCAACTTTGTTAACCATACCCCAAGCTCGTATAAATCTTTGACGGTAACCTTGGGTATCGCTTTCGTAATCAAATGTGATTCCTTGGATACCTCATGAGGGCCATCTCTCCTAGCGTATCCAAATTTTCCCAAAGCTAAACAAGGGTTGTAAGTAAAGCCTCCCCCAATTCCAAGTAGAGGGACATTGGGGAATTCCCCACAGCGATCAATGATGGTAATGTCTTCCAAAGAGCGATAATACCAACGGATATCAGCATGTGAAAGTGACATCAATCTTTTAGACCACCTCATACCTTGTTCATTCTTCACCACGGATCGAGGTAGGTGCGAAATAAACCACCTAGCCAAAAGAGGAGTGCAACACATCAAAGCCCCTCTTTTCTTCAAAGTGCGAGAGTGAAGAGAATGCAAGATATCTCCAAGCAATGTAGGCACCGGATTACGAGATATGAAAACCTTGATCGCATTTACATCTATAAATTGGTCAGGATTTGGAAATAGTACCAACCCATAGATGAGAAGAGCCAAAATTTCCTTAAAGGCTTGTAGATCCAAAGTATTCCAACACTCTTGAGCCTTCTCCAACAAAAACTTTGCTAGGAAAACTTTGACACCACTCCTTGGTACCCTATTTGCTACTATGTCATATGGTTGCAAATGTAGAGCTCGAGCAATTTCCTCAGGTTTAGGGTCTCTTTCAATACCGTTGAAAGGTAACTGATTAAGAATAGGGGTCCTTATGAGTTGAGAAAATTCTTCTAAAGTGGGCACAAGTTGGTAATCGAGAAAAGTGAAGCAATGATGCAAAGGGTCAAAGAATTAGACAAGCACCTTTATCATATCTTCTTCAATATTTGAGGTAACCAGACTAAGGAGTAAACCATGTCTTTTTGTGAATGGAGAATCATCAGGGACCCTTGATACTAAATCTTTGAGTTGTGAAGGTATCCTTACGAGACTGACTTGGATAGTGCTCCTACGAGGAGATGCCATGTCCTACAAAACAGAACAAAGATAAATCCAAAAATCCTTGAAATGGTTAGTGATGTTTATGATGCTTATGATGTTTATGATGTTATGTACAAGTGTATATATACAAAGCAAACAAGTCCTTGGGTTTAGGCTTGCATGGGGTTTCAGGTAAGTACCCTCTTGAAGTTTATTTGGCTCAACCTGTCCTAGTTAATAGTAACCGGGTTCTAAGGGATCTCAATATCACTGATCTTTCCCCCAAGTTTCTTTCAATAAGCGATTGACTCGCAACCAAACAAAACTCAAGAGTCAAACCTTAATGAGTGTAGCATCGAGTATTAACCAACTTCGAACTACACCAAAGTCGGTCATCTCACTATGTCCTAATGGCCAAGTTGGTCAAGTAAGGTTCTAAGGTCAGTTGATGCTTTACAACACCATACGGCGGCCCCGTACTCTCCTTGACTGACTCAAGTGTTATCGGTACCAACCAAAGTGCCACAACAACATAGCTACTGCTTCAACCGTGTCGATATACCCCACACAGTTCCGTCACAGTTTATTGCTACTTACCTAAAGGGTGTCCCCAAATCCGGGTGTACGATTTAAAACAAACCCAAACAAGGAACCAAAATGTAAAGCAAACAAATCAAGCAATGTAAGCAAGTAAATGTGATCTATCCCTAAGGTAACCCCACTTTTAGTACAAAACTCCCCAGCAGAGTCGCCAGTTCTGTGATACGGTGGAAGAACTGACTTGGGTGTTTGCGTTTGTGTTCGCAAATGTTGCGGTTCAGCAAGAGTTGCCACCGACTTTTCTTTCATCCAATAAGGAAAGGTGAAAAAGCACAAGAAAGACCTTTCGAGATTTTTCTGAGTTCGGGGGGTAGATTATGAAAAGGGAAGGTATTAGCACCCTTTTCATCCATGGTTTTCCGTGGGCTCTTAGTTACTCGCTAGATCACTTGCTTTTGTTTTAATTTGTGCTTTGTGTGGTTTTGAAAGTATTTTGAAAAGGTGTCATCGTCTAGGAAAACTTTGTAATAGTTCTCGTTCATAAGAACATATACAAAGTGTTGAGCTTTTGAAAATATTTCAAGTTTTGGAAAATGTTTTGAAGATGTATTGAAAGTGTATGTGTTTGTTTTGAAAATAACAAGGATGTTTGTTTTGAAATTGAGCAAGTAACTAAAAGTAATCTACCTACTTAAAAAGTCTTAGATGTGCTTTTCCTCCTCCTTTAATGTTGCTATCTTATCATTGATTTGGCAAGAAGCCCATCGTTGGATGTGAAGGGACGGGCATTGGGTCATCGTATGACCATGATAGCAATGTTGTGAGATGACTTAACACTTTTTCTTTAGGGACTAAGATCATTTTTAAAGGAAACTTTGTTAGCGTCATCGAGGGACTATGATCTTGTATTTTCGATTTGTTCATGCTAAGACATCACACATGCATAACATGGCCATTTTTATAAGGAAACAAGTGGAATTACACTAAGGGTGTAAGTGTGCGAGTGTATTTGATTGCATGCATAATTTTTCTTGATTAGGGTGATCTATTTGTCAATTTACATATCTTGTCATACACGCCCTAATTACTAGCATATATTGAAAGCAATAACAGTGCAGAAATGTAAAGTCCTACGCTATTAAAATATTTAAGGGGATGGGGTACATATTTATGAATGGGGTTGCAAGTTAAAATTCTAGATTACTATTACAACCATATTGAAATAGATAAGAATGTACAGGAAATGTAAAATGCTTATTTATTTAAGAAAAGAAGTAAGTTTTGTTTAAGAAAATATTTTTGTCTTTTTATGTTAAAAGAAAATATAATATGCAAAATATAAAATATTTTTGGTGTTTTTTGATTAACAATAAAAAATAATATGATGGAAAAATAATAAAAGAGAAAGAAAACAAAATCAGTGCAAATGCTGAAAATAGAAGAGGTCAGAAGTTCTGACTCTGACTTGCTGCACAAACAGAAACATGTTAGCAAAAATATGGAAACTCAGACGTTCTGGATCTTCTAAAAACTCAGAAGTTTTCAGAAGTTCTGACGCAACTGTCAGAACTTTGCCTCTCTCCATGCCAATCAGATCATCTGCAACTTGGTTATTTCTTAACATAACAGAAGTTGCATACATAATAATTATGACAAATTTCATGAAATATCAGAAGCACAAATCAGAAGCAACATGTATTTGCTAATTCTAATTCTGATTCCGAATTTCTTTATGAAGCTCTGAATAAGGATTTCTTCTATTTAGGCAAGAAGATGCATAAATTTTCAGAATATGTACATCATCAGGATCAGAATATTTATATTATGCTAAATATGCAAAATCTAAAAAATGCTTAATCAATTAAGATGAGGGTCAGAAGAAAACTTACCTTGTAGCTGGAAAGGATTTTGTGAACTGGAAGTTGGTCTTGAATTCTGGTGATGTTCTGAGCAACTTCTTCACGTACTCAGCAGGATGGAAGTTTACAACTTCTGGAACAGCCAAAAGGTGATATTTTGACTCCTTTGAGGTGGAAATGGATGGAGAGTGTATGGCAATAGGAATACAAAAATTAAGTTAGCTTTTAATGTGTGAATCAACAACTGCGTGGATGGCCTTAGTCAAGAACACTTGAGGAAAACAATGGATTTTGAATGTAAGGAATCAATGCTAAGATTTTGGTATTTTGTGTTTATAGTTTCCTGGGTTCTTGGAATTTTTGCAGTGGTTCAAAGCTTTCTTTCTCAATTTTCTTGCTTCTTTCACAATTTTTTTTGGGCTTTTCTCAGTGGCCAATGGCGTTCTATTTATATGCAAAGGTTTTATAGTTGGGGCGGTCAAGTGGCACCAAAATCATGTGCTGGATGCTGACTTACTCTTGAAGTATGCTTAAACAAATGGGGTTCAATGCATCAAGTTGGATGGCTAACAACGCCTAAGCTGGATTTGGCAGCATGAATTAAGTGAAAGTAGAGGCAGCGCATGGGCCTAGCATTCTTTTGCACAAAAGTTTGTCTTCCCAAGACAGTAGGGGTACACTTGGAGAGAATCTCTTGGATAAAGACTTCACAAGATGTTGTGAGCATTAAATGGGTTCCCATGTGAAACTCTGCATCCTTGCTTGAATCTGGATTAGAAGTTCTACTTCAGCGTAGTATCTCATTTTCTGATCCTCTTATCTTTTGGATTCAGCATGTTCTGAAGGAGTTTTTAGACTTTCTGGAAAGCTTGCAGCACGCTTTGTAACCTTCTTTGATTTACCCTTGCAAACTCTGACCGAACCTTTGTGAAAACTGGCCCAGAAGTTCTGACTAAACTCTGTCTTGAGAATATCCAGAATTTGCTGAGTGTGAACACTGGCTCAGAAGTTCTGAAATTGTCATATTTCCTAAATACTTAGGAAATTTTCTAAGTTTTTAGAATTTGATTTTTCCAAAGTAAAATTTGACTATTGAAACTCTTGATGAAGCAAACTTCTTATTCCAACATGTCCTGGTGAAGTATGATTTTTGAGATTTGATTTTGATCCAAAAGTCAAAGTTAGACTTATCAGTGTGCAAATGACAATTTTTCCCTTGTGAATGGTTTGCTTGGAAAAATTGATAATTCAAGACTTGGGATTGGATGAAAGAAAATTTGAGGATCCAAGGTGATTCCTTGAGAAATGAGAGGGCAAATTTTGGGGTACAACACTAGTCAATGAAGCTTGAGAAGTTCAAACCTCACCGTTGAAGTTGTTTTGGAAGGGATGGCATGGCAAGGTTATTTTGGTTCACTACATTTCCAAGTTATCAAGATTTGATCCA
Organism: Vicia faba; assembly: GCA_948472305.1. Classification (NCBI taxonomy): domain Eukaryota; kingdom Viridiplantae; phylum Streptophyta; class Magnoliopsida; order Fabales; family Fabaceae; genus Vicia; species Vicia faba. Next base: position 1,385,986,313 of record OX451739.1, read on the forward strand.
AAAAGTACAAGGGGTTGATTGAAAAATAGTCATGGTTGGACAAGGTCTTGTTCCCATTGGTCACAAGTGCATATTTCTCTCAATTCTCAAGATATAGAAGTGGTTGTGGTTTCTATGAGTTCTCATTATCATCCTCAACAACTTATATTTACAAAGTATTTGTTTTTGGTACAAGAAGTTTGTTCAAAATTGTCAAAGTTCCTCAAAGCACGTTCCTTAATCTAGGAGCTAGGGTTTTGAACTTCAAAGGACTATATCTTGCCCATCTTTTGCTATTTTTGAGTGATTCCAAATACATCCTTCTCTTTAAAGGGATATCAACAAATCACTTCAAAAGTTCCAAGGAGTTTTCATGTGAAAGAAACTTGATGATGAATAACGATTACAAGTCCTCTAGATGAACCACCAATTTCTCAAGTTTGACTTCAAATGATCATAACTTGGTCAATTTTTATCACCTTGAGCCCATTCTTTTTCCAAAATTATCTTGAAGATGTGAAATTTATGCCTTATTTTATGTGCAAAGTGAGAAAATTGATCATAACTCTCTCAATTTTTGGATATTTTTAATGGTTCAAGTTCAAAAATGTCATTCAAGAGATCTACTTCATGCCATCTTTTTTGGTCAAGAGCAAATTCCAAGTAGAAGGCAATGTTTGGATGTAAGACATTATAGGTCACTTTTGAAGAAGAATTTGAAATATTTCAAAGTATGGAAAGTCAACAATTTTTCTCCAACTTTGACTCAACACAACTTTCAGCTCAAGAATCCATTTGATTCCATTATTTTTTTCATTGCAAAGCTTGAAACCTCACCTTTCTAAAGCATCAAGAATCATGCCCTAAGACCCCTTGAGTTGAAAATGCCATTGGTCAGAAGTTGGCACTTTGAAACTGAATTTCTCACCAAGTCAGAATTTTGAAATCCATATGTGGCCTCTAATCACAAGTTTTCCACACGTTTTTGCCTCTAAACATGTTTAGTGAAGTTCCAGATTTGTTTAGCACCTCAAAACGCATGGATTGGATGAGTTTTGGTGAAAATTAGATCACACTTAACTCGTGCATCAGGTTTGCACGAATTCCCTCCAAAATGCATCATTCACTCTTCCTTTTGATCCCATTTGTTTCTCCTATAAATACATGAACTATCCCATTAATTTTGTCAAGCTTGGATAGCCAGAATTACCCTGTCAAACTTGTTCCCTAACTTAGAATTCAGCAACTTTGAAATCCATTATCAAGCCTTTTTCAATCCAATTTTTTCATCAATTCACCTTCCTTGATCTTCCATGAAGCTTACCATAAAATTACATTCAAGAATCATGCCCTATATTGCTCCATAGAAGTCCAGTTTCAGAGCTCTGCAACTCAACTTCAATAGGTAGATTCCTTCATCAATTCTTCAAAACTTTGATATCATTGTGATGCTCTCATTGCCCTGGTTCTAGTTGCAACACTTACTTCTTACTGGAAACACATTTTGACCATGAAATTTCAAATCCCTTTTCAAAACTTTCTTTCCAAATTGCTTGAGCTATAGTTTATATAAATTTGGCACGAGGGTGTGGTTGTCTTCGTCTTGAAGAGACGAAGCGAATGGCATAGGTCTGAGCTTCTGATTTTACAGTTTGAGAGACCTGCAATTCACGTTGGCTGGAGGTTGAAGATGACCATCGTGTCATCTTCCAACCAATGATGGCACGCAACTTGTTATTTTTGTATTCTGATTTTATTTCTGATTCAGTGCTTTATTCATTAATGACCATGATATGCAAAGCACGCCAGGTCACTTGGATTTGATTACTAACGTGTTTTGACTCTCATCCAATGGTCCACATATTTTTTTACTTTTATTTTCTTTTCTGAATTTTTATATTTAATTGTTTTAAACTTCAAAAAATCATAGAAAATTCATTTTAAGTCCAAAAAATCTGAAAAAATTATGAAAAATATTTTTGATTATTCTCTTTCTGGTTTTTATTTTTTCACAATTTAATTTTGTGTTTTGATCTTTTTTATAAATTTATACTTTATTGGAATTGTTTTAAATGTTCAAAAATACTTTTATGCATTTTTAAATTCTGAAAAAATTATGGAATGATCCAATGATATTGTGACAAATATTGGTGACCTTATTTTATTTTTGTTTCTGACTTTTCTATTTTTTTTAATCATTTTTGGTTTATTTTACCCCTTTCTTTTAATTTTAAAAATAGTTTCTGACTTTAAAAAAATTACCAAAAACTTTATAAAATTATTTTAGTTCATTTCTGATTTTTCTATGGTCTTACTTTTTATTTCTTGATTAATTTGGACATAGTTGATATTTTTCTCTTTTATTTCTATTTTTAAACATTATTTTTAAACTTTTTTTGTATATATTAAAATGTAATATTATTTTGTGATTATTTTCTGGCTGATCTTGGGTTAAATTTTTTATCATGAATTTTATTAACATCATTGGATCCATGGTGTTGAGTCTAACTCCACAAAAAATGAATGAATGATTTTAATAATAGTTTGATTCAATTTAATCCAAAAGTGGTTTGTATATTCTCTCCCACCCCTCTTCATCTCATCCTCTTCTTATTGCACTAAATGTTGTTGGAGCATGATCTCTATATCATGTCTCAAAACAAATGATGCATAGATTGCTATTGACCGGCCTCAAAATAGGTGCGACTTCTATATAAGCTCACTTACGATTGCTTAACATAGCGTTAAATTTTGTCCTGATTCGAATAAATGATCATTTGTGGCCCAAACTTATGTCTGCATGCCCAAGTATGTTAATTTGATCTCTTTGATCCAATAACCCTGAGATTCATTGTGTGGAGGCTTTGCTTCTACCAATCCTCTAATGGATCTACAACACCTTTCATCAATGCAGATCACTTAAACATCATTGATCATTAAATGATACTCACAAGGATTCCAAATGGATGATATACTTGACAAAAAGCAAATGTAACTTGTTGTGTGGAGGCTTTGGTTCTAGCAATCCTCTAATGAGTTCCAAATGTAAGTTTCAAGATGATCATCCAACAACCACTAATCACTAATAATTGATTTTATTTTGTGTTTTTATTTTATGTTCTTTACTTTATGCACCATTTACTTTTAGCATTTACATTTCATGCTATTTTTCATCTTTGCTCACTTGAGCCCCTTTATATTCTTGTCATTTTTTATTTTGCTCACTTGAGCTTTTATTTTCTTTTAAAGACACCTAATAATCAACATAAACCCTAAAAATCTTTAATGATACTTGGACTATTTGGTTACTACCCTTGGCATTATGGAGCATTAGACTTTTTGGATTTAGGATTAGAAACCTTGGCCTATGATTGAAGACCTTGTGATCTTATCTGATTATTTTGTCTGGAGCTCTTGAGGTTTACCTCAATACATTGGGTTGTTTGTTTATTTTGTGTGCAGGTTATTGTGATTACACCCTTTGTTTGAATCTGGAATTCACCTGTATACAGCCGTTACTCTGCCCAATTTTCGTGAAGACTTAATACACTTGAAGTTTGGTTATCTCAAGAGGTCTAGTATTTTTGCTTGTTCGGTTTCAATCCAAAGAATGGGAATTCTATCTTGGCTCATAGTGTCAAGTATTGGCTTCTTGTTTGTTAGATGGTTCTTATCCCTAGCTTTTACCTTATGCTTTAGGATAGCCTCTTCTTCTCCTCCCATCTTCTTTAATTTTAAAAATCTTCTCCCCCCTTTTGAAAACTCTTCTTGTTTTAAACTTGAATTACTTTTATAATAAACTTGGACTTAGGTCCATGCATTTTCAAACAATTTCATAAATAAACTCCAATAAATTTAATAATAATTTGACATCCTTTTTGTGAGAAGACTAAAAGTCAATCAATCTCATTTCAAACCATTTTGTCACTTTGGCTTTTATCTTTAAACTTTTCTCAAAAAAAGATCGAACTCTTGTTAATCCTTATAGTGATGCAAACAACTATACTTCTACAATATGTAGTGAAGAGAGATATTTTACACTTGGGTGTAGAGTGAGGCATTGTTGATTTTAAAATCCAATCCATATTCTCCACTTTAAGATGATGTAAATTCTCCTTTCTCATGATTGTGGGTAGTAGGTATGTTTTCCACACGGACAATGACGATGATTTTTTATCTCATAAAATTGACCAACGCATTTGTGTTTTAAAATTTTTAAAAGAGGAACTATGTGTACCATGATCCCCTATTGCATGAAAAGTTGTTACATAGGCACTAAAGATTCGCAACCGCGGCGGGTGCAAAAATAATAAATATATTTCTTTTCTCACCTCCACCATCTATTTTATATAACATGTTTCATAGCCAAAATATACAGATTTTACAAAGAGGTTCTTGCGGAGTACCGTAGATGTTTAGGGTGATAGTACCTTCCCTTTGCATAACCAACCCCCATACCTTGAATCTTTCCCCCTCTTTTTGGGTTATTCGCTCTTTTCCCATTACTTTGGAAAAATGGCTTAGTCTTCAACATTTCTACCGCTACAGGAAAAATGGCGATTTCACTGGGGAAAGATTGACCTCTTGTTGGTCCATCCCTAAGTGGGTTGAGCCTATCTTTGTTTATATCTGTATATGTGTTATTATTGTGTTTGTGTTGTATGTTATATATATGTTTGTCTGAATTTTCCTGGTTTTCAGGGTGCTTGTGTTAGAACATAGTTTGATTCTACAACCCTTGGTTAGAGTTTTGATGATAACAAATACAAAGAATAAATAAATACAAAGAAATATATACAAAGAACAAATATGCTTCTTAAAATTATGTTTTGTATATGCAGAAGTTCTGATGGGATCAGCATCAGAAGATAAGCTAAAGAATTTCACTGTAGAAGTTCTGATGGGATAAGCATCAGAAGATAAGCTAAAGAATTTCACGCTGAAGTTATCAGATCATACGCTGAAGATTGGTGACCAGAACCTGCACTTAAATTACAACAACTCTGATTCTGAACAAAGACATATCAACCAAGTCATCAATATTCTGAAAGCGTCATCATCAGTTAAGGATAGAAGACTCTGAAGAGTTATTGTACATTCAAGACAGAATTAATGCCAACGGCTTTCTTCAGACAAGATCTTCTACAAAAGGAAAGTGTGTTATTATCATTAAACTTGCTTTATGGACAACGTCATTATTTTGTCTATATAAACAAGTCTGCTTGCAAGTAAGCACGTACGTACGCACACATCAAATTTGCAGAGAATTCCAAAACCATGCATATTCAAGCTCTAGCAAATCTATTTTAATCTAAGCTTAAATTGTGTAATTATCACAGTTGTGATAAATTGTTTTGTTAGAAAACAACAACACATTCTTGTTCAATCATTTGTAAAAGATTTCCTTGAGATTAACCGGTTTGTGGTTATACTCAAGAAGACTTTAATAGTTGTTAAAGTAGTTGTTGTAATCTTTTGAGATTAGTGGATTAAGACCTCGTTGGAGAGAGGAGAAATCACCTTGACGGGTGGACTGGAGTAGTTTGAGATCAAATGAACCAGGATAAAAATACTGTGTCATTTAGATATTTTTTATCTAAGTTTTCAATTCAACCCCCCCTTCTTGTGTTTTTCACATCTTCAATTGGCATCAGAGCGCCAGGTTCTGAGCTTAAACACTTAACTGTGTCAGTACAAATTCCAGCGTCAGAAAAACACTATGGCAGGACCAAGTCAAAACATTAGCAATGAAAACAATGAAGAAAGGGACAGATTATGTGGCAAACCTCCAGTCTTTGATGGAGAGAACTTTGATTATTGGAATGACAGAATTGAGAGTTTCTTTCTGGCCCATGATCCTGATCTTTGGGACATGGTGACTGATGGATACACGCATCTAGTGGATGGACGTGGTCAGAAGATAGAAAGAAAAATGATGTCTGATCAGCAAAAGCGTGAATTCAGAAACCACCACAAGGCCAGAACAATTCTCCTCAGCGTCATCTCATACTCAGAATATGAAAAAATATCAAACAGAGAAACTGCCAAGAATATGTTTGATTCTCTGAGAGTGACGCATGAAGGAAATATTCAAGTCAAAGAAACCAATGCCCTTGTGCTCATTCAGAAGTATGAGGCATTCAAGATGGAAGATAGTGAATCAATAGAAACTATGTTTTCAAGATTTCAAATTCTTGTTTCTGGTCTAAAAATTCTTGACAAAGGGTACTCTACTGCTGATCATGTTAAGAAGATCATCAGAAGCTTGCCAAAACAGTGGAGGCCAATGGTCATAGCGCTTAAGCTAGCCAAGGATCTCAACAAAATCTCTCTGGAGGAACTTATCAGCTCCCTCAGAAGTCACGAGATAGAGCTAGAAGCAGAAGAACCTCAAAATCAAGGTAAGCCATTAGCTTTAAAATCTAACAGAAAATCTGACTCCAAAGTTTTGCAGGTTGTGGAAGAAACCTCGGATGGATCCTCATCAGAAGAAGATGAATTGTCTCTCTTCTCCAGAAGGGTGAACCAACTGTGGAAGCAGAGGCAAAGGAAGTTCAGGAATCCCAGAAGGTCAGAAAATCAGAATGAATCTTCCTCCAGATGCAGAAGGTCAGAATCCTCCTCTGGACACAGAAGATCTGAAGTTTCTTCAGGATACAGAAAGCCAGATAACAAAGACATCATCTGCTATGAATGTAACGAGCAAGGGCACTACAAAAGTGACTTCCCAAAGCTTCAGAAGGAGAATCCAAAAAAGAAGTTTATCAAGCAAAAGAAGAAAAGTCTCATGGCTACATGGGATGATTCTGACACATCTGAAGCTGACTCAGAATCAGATGATGAAAGAGAAAACATAGCTCTCATGGCAAACGTATCTGAAAACAGTGAAGCTTCTGGTTCAGACTCAGAATCAGACACAGAAGAGGTATTCCCTGACTTTACTATAAACTTTACTAAGGCTGAACTAGCTGAAAGCCATAATGAAATTCTGGAAAGGTATCAGCAGATCAGAGTCAAATTCAGAAACCTGAAAAGGAATCTTGCTTCTGACTCTGATAAGACTGAGAGTCTCAGATTGGAGAATTCTGAGTTAAAAGAAAAAATTTCAAAATTATAAAACCAGTTGCAAAACTCTCAGAAGGAAACAATCCCTGGAACTCCCAGAAATGCTGATGAGATCATCAAAGAGTATGATCACAGCTTTCAGAAGTTTCTTGCTAAAAACATAGACAGAAGCAAGATGGCTTCAATGATCTATGGAGTTAGCAGAAATGGCAGAAAAGGGATAGGATATCAAGGTAAGGTACCTACACCAAAAAATGCCATGGACTTAGTTATAAAATGCACTCCACTTGATTCACACTTTATATATGGGCACACACATGACATAAAATACACAAGTAGTGATTATTCTGTCAAACCAAAATTCAACCAGAGTTTTGGTAAAACTAACAAATAAGGACCCAAGAAAATGTGGGTACCTAAGGATAAAATAATACATGTGGCAGATATCTTTAGCAGCAAAGCAAAGATGCCAATCATGGTACCTGGACTCTGGCTGCTCATGACACATGACGGGAAGAAGGCATATGTTCCAAAGCTTGGAACTTAAGCCTGGAGGCCACGTAAGCTTTGGAGGAAATCAGAGAGGAAAGATCATTGGCTCTGGAACAGTAGGTAATGGAAATCTTCCCTCTATAAGTAATGTTTTGTTAGGTGATGGATTAATGCATAACCTGTTATCCATAAGTCAATTAAGTGATAACGGTTATGATATAATCTTCAATCAAAAATCATGCAAAGCTGTTAGTCAGAAAGATGGGACTATCCTATTTAATGGAAAGAGGAAAAACAAAATTTATAAAATCAAACTTTCTGAACTAAAAAGTCAGAATGTAAAATGTCTACTATTTGTTAACAACGAGCAATGGATCTGGCATAGAAGATTGGGGCATGTTAGTATGAGAAGGATATCTCAGATTAACAAACTCAATTTGGTCAGAGGACTTCCTAACTTGAAGTTCAATTCAGATGCTCTGTGTGAAGCATGTCAGAAAGGCAAGTTTGCAAAACCTGCTTTCAAATCCAAAAATGTTGTTTCCACCTCTAAGCCATTAGAACTTCTGCATATTGACTTATTTGGACCAGTAAAAACTGCTTCAGTCAGTGGCAAGAAGTATGGGTTAGTAATCGTAGATGAATATAGAAGATGGACATGGGTAAAGTTCTTAAGACACAAGGACGAGTCACACTCTGTGTTTGTTACCTTCTGCAACCAAGTTCAGAATGAAAAGGATCTTAGAATCGTCAAAGTCAAAAGTGTTCATGGTGGAGAATTTGAAAATAAAGATTTTGAATTATTCTTTAATGAAAAAGGCATTCTGCATGATTTCTCTTGTCCTAGAACTCCCCAGCAAAATGGAGTTGTAGAACGAAAGAACAGAACATTGCAAGAAATGGCCAGAACCATGATCAACGAGACTAACATTGCTAAGATCTTCTGGGCAGAAGCAATAAACACAGCGTGTTACATTCAAAATAGAATCTCCATAAGACCTATTTTGGAAAAGACTCCCTATGAATTATGGAAGAACAGAAAGCCCAACATTTCTTATTTCCATCCATTTGGATGTACATGTTTTATTTTGAATACAAAAAATCATCTGAACAAGTTTGACTCTAAAGCACAAAAGTATATTATGTTAGGATACTCTGAACGCTCAAGAGGGTACAGAGTATACAATACAGAAACACAAATTGTTGAAGAGTCAATCAGTGTTCAGTTTGATGATAAGCTTGACTCTCAAAAGTCAAAGCAGAATGAATTCCTTGTAGATATGGAAGTTGAACTCACGGGTACTGAAGACAACTCATCAGAGGCTCTCATCATAGACACTCCCTCAACATCAAAAAGAGTCACTACAAGCAATCCAGCACCTTCAGTTGATCAACTCTAGAAAAGACCATCTAGAAACAGCATTGATCACCCAGAAGAAACAATTTTAGGAAGGAAGGAAGATCCAATCAGAACAAGATCTACTTTCAGAAATTCTGAAGAATCTCTCATGGGACAGGTTTCTCTGATTGAACCAACAACAATTGATGAAGCACTTATGGAAAATGACTGGATTCTGGCAATGCAAGAGGAGCTAAATCAATTCACCAGAAATGACGTATGGGATCTAGTTCCCAAACCAAAAGGATTCAACGTCATTGGTACAAAATGGGTGTTCAGAAACAAACAGAACGAACAAGGTGAAGTCATCAGAAACAAAGCACAACTGGTAGCACAAGGTTATAGTCAGCAAGAGGGGATAGACTATACAAAAATCTTTTCTCCAGTCGCCAGGTTAGAACCTATCAGACTTCTAATATCATTTGCTGTTAATAAAGGCATCACTCTGTATTAGATGCATGTCAAAAGTGCTTTCTTAAATGGCCTTATAGAAGAAGAGGTATATGTGCACCAACCCCGTGGTTTTGAAAGTTCCAAAAATCCATAATATGTTTTCAAACTAAAGAAATCACTCTATGGTCTGAAATAAGCTCCCCGAGCTTGGTATGAAAGACTAAGTAACTTCTTGTTAGAAAAGGAATTCACCAGAGGGAAAGTGGACACAACCTTGTTCTGTAAGACAGTTAAGAATGACATATTAGTGTGTCAAATTTATGTTGACGATATCATATTTGGATCAACTAAACCCTCTCTGGAAAGAGAGTTTGCTAAATATATGCAGGCAGAATTTGAGATGAGCCTAATGGAGGAACTAAAATACTTTCTGGGCATTCAGATAAATCAAACCCCAGAAGGAACTTACATTCATCAGAGCAAATATGACAGAGAACTTCTGAAGAAATTTGATCTCTCAGAATGTAAGCCCTCAAGGATTCCAATGCATCCCACGTGCATTCTGGAAAAAGAAGAGGTAAGCAAAAAGGTAGAACAAAAGGTATACAGAGGTATGATTGGTTCTCTTCTCTATCTGACGGCTTCAAGGCCTGACATTCTATTCAGTGTTTGCGTTTGTGCTAGATTCCAATCAGATCCTAGAGAATCTCACTTAACAACAGTTAAGCAAATTTTCAAGTATCTGAAAGGTACTGCTAATCTGGGTTTGTTTTATAGAAAATCAAATGATTATAGCTTAGTAGGATATTGTGATGCTGATTTTGCTAGAGACAGAGTAGAACGTAAAAGCACTTCTAGAAGCTGCCAGTTTTCTGGGAGAAAATCTGATCTCGTGGTCCAGCAAAGGACAATCCACAATAGTAGAATCTGAATACATAGCAGCAGCTGGATGTAGCACGCAAATGCTCTGGATGAAAAGTCAACTTGAGGACTTCAATATATTTGAGAGTAACATTCCTATCCTCTGTCATAATACTTCTGCTATCTGTCTCAGTAAAAATCCTATTTTGCATTCTAGGGCTAAGCATATAGAGATAAAACATCATTTTATTAGGGACTATATTCAGAAAGGGATCCTTAATTTAAAACTCATTGACACAGACCACCAATGGGTTGATGTCTTTATAAAACCTCTTTCTGAAGATAGGTTTAACTTCATTCTGAAACATCTCAGCATGAAGCTCTGCCTAGAATAAACTGTTTTATTTACATATCTTAACTTTTAGAATTTTGGTTATTTTCTGTGAACTGCTGATCAACCTGCCTTCAGATTTTTAGAAGTACAGATTGTATCAGAATCTATCCATGAAGATTTCAGTGTTTCATTTCAAGGATAGAAGTGTGCTGTTCACGTAAGCAAACAGTTGTCATCCATTCATCAGCTACCTTCTGAGGCTGAACACGCGTTCACTTTTCTGAAAGGTCAAAAGCGTTGATTGGGTGCATTGAGACACATGTCATGGGTAACAGTTCCAATATCTTTCTGAATCCCCTAAAATCAGTTGTCATTAATGCAAATAATCATTACTAATTATTTCTCTCTCTTGCAGTTTATGTTTTCAAAAATCTATTTAAACACAAATTTCACTCTTCACACTCTTTCACTTTTACTCTCTCAATACACTCTATCTATTTTCTGTTCGTACTTTCAAAACCTTTTCATTTTCTTCTCAAATTTCTTGTGTGAACATGGCTTCCTCAAGCGTCCCAAATACCAGTTCTCAGAGAAATGATTCTATGGAACAATATGAAGAACCATTCAGAACTATCCTCACGCCCATTGACAACCTAGAAGTTCTTTCAAAACTGATTGTGGATTTTGAAAGTCTACAAGAAAATGGATTCAATATTTCTGAAGAGGTAAAAGCTCAAGGATGGAACAGGTATTTTGACCGTCTTTTAGGTCCAACGTTTCCAATTCTTATGAAGGAATTCTAGATTCATGCTTCATCCTCCAACCATCAAGTCACTTCGTGTGTAATGGGGAAGAAGATAGTAATTACTGAAGACCTAATTTCAAGACTGATAGGTTACAGTGGTGGTGGCGTAAGGTGTATAGACATGGCTGAAAGATGTGATGATGTTGCTTCAATTGCAAGAGAAATTTTCACTCTGGGTCTTCCCTCATGCAAGATAAGGGATCTGAAGGATCATCACAGAATATGGGATAAGATAATTCTGGGATGCATCAACCACAGGAGGCCAACCAGCTCTCCTGACTACATAAACATTGATCAGCAGTTTCTGGTCTACTTTATCTCCCAGAAGACTAAGGTAAATCTGCCTCACTTGCTGTTCAACAATCTGAGGACCAGTGTTAAGGAGACTAGAGAAGATGAGCGTACCAAAAGGGACTGGATACCCCTTGGAAGGCTCATATCAGATATTCTGACAGAGAATAGGCTGATAGAGCATATAATAGAAGCACAAGAAATCAGCTCTCTAGAGGCAACTGTTGGGAAGCCTTTGAATGCCAAGAATCTGAAAAAGATGAAAATTATTGAGAACATCAAGAAGGAACCAAGTGTTACTTCCTTTGCAACCATTACTTCCGGAAGAATTCCTCTGGATGATTTTCCTATGTTCTCAGAAATTGATTCCAAGCCTGAGATAATCGTCAGATATTTGGATGTGTGCAAGGCAGATGGCACTGCACCAGATTTAAATATTCAGGATTTGCAACAGGCGGCACCAGAAGTTATCTTGAAGAAGAACAAGAAAAGGAAGGCAGCAGCAGAAGGATCATCCCAGCGGACTCCAAAAGCTGCTAAAAAGAAAGTTAATCCTTCTTCTGTAACTGTTTTAGAATCAATTACTATATCAACATTTGAACCCTTACCTACCTAATCGGAAATTCCTACCCCACAAACGTTTGATGATTTTGACATAGGGTTTAACCCTTCAGAAACTCTAAGTCTTAGAGAAATTCACTCCCTACCTATCAATCCAAATACTAAATCAACTCTACCAGAACTTGCAAAAGTTCTGTAAGATATTGAATCTTTTGACCAAAATATTTATGCTTCCACACCAGAAAATCCAAACTCCGAAACCACCACAGAAGCTCCACAACCAGATATTCCCCTCTCTCCACAACCATAAATACCACTACCTCCATCTCCTCAACCATACATTCATCCACCATCTCCACAACCTGAACAATCACAACCAGAAGTTCAAACTTATATGATCTAACCTTCTGAATCCTGTGAAACAGAACCTCACCATCTTACATCCGATCAATCTGAAGAACCTACTTCAGATTCAGATACAATCCCTATTCCAGGAATCACTGAACCTTTGGCCATCCGTATGCCCCTCACCATCCTGGACATTCCTCAAATTCCCTCTTCACTAGAATCAACACCACCAAATTCCCTAACCAGTCCAATAATTATACCAGACTCTCCCACTCCCTCACCAAAGAGCAATCCTGATGACAACGTTAAACTTGTCATTATCTAACTATTTTTGAATGTCTTGCTGCCATAACTCACAAAACAGACATTACAAAACCAAAACCATCTGAACCCACACCAGATGTTGGTACTAGTTTGTTGATGTTTGAAACAGAAATGCAGAAATGGATAACCTCCCTGAAGCAAGCTAGTCTTGAGATAACCGATCCTGCTGCCTCAGATTATCTTTGGACAAGTTTCAGAAAATGGATAAGTTCTGAAACACATAAGAGTCAAGAGCAGAGCTACGGACAGGTTCAACAGAATTTCAGTAATTTGCTAAAGGTATTTGAAGACCAAGTTCTGAGCCAACTTCTCAAGGAAGAGATTCTCCATCTGGACAATGCTCCCTGGTCAGAACATCGTCCATCAGACAAAGCTCAACCAGAGTAAGAAGGTCTCACTCTGACTACTGCTCCAGATGAGATGATTTCTGCAGAGGAATTGGTTCAAAATGATCATGTTACAAAATGCTCTGAGAAGCATCCAGTTACTGAAGATTCTCCAGCTCCCTCCTTTGAAAGGCAAACTCTAGAAGAACTGAAGAGAGCGAATATTGTTATTCAGGAAAGGATGGATAAACAGAATGATACAATCAAGGAAATCAAGAGCATGTTAAGCAAACAAGAGGAAACCAACACCCAGATCAAGGGCTTGTTGGAAGCTTTGTTCACACGCCTTCCTCCTCCCTCTTAAATTTTTCCCTTTGTTTTTAAAATCTGTTTATCTGTAATATTTGTTCTACATTGCTGCTGTTATGAACTTCGTATCAGTGCTTCTTATTTTTAATATAAATCCTTTTTAGCTCTGATTATATGTTCTTTTTGATAACTGACAAAAAGGGGGAGAAAGAATAAGATATTTTCAATAATGGTTTACTGAGACATAAGTCTCAAACATTCCGAACTACTTAATTTCTTTCTTCTGAAAAGCTTGAACAGGTACAAAACTCGGAATAAAGACGCAGTTAAATTCTGATGCTCAAGGACTCATGGAATTAAAGGGAAGTAATCAACTCAGGGGGAGTTTTTCTTCTAAATTCTATACTGTTTATTCTTTTTTTTTAATTGAAAAATCTGGTTTTTGTCATCATCAAAAAGGGGGAGATTGTTAGAACATAGTTTGATTCTACAACCCTTGGTTAGAGTTTTGATGATAACAAATAAAAAGAATAAATAAATACAAAGAAATATATACAAAGAACAAATATTCTTCTTAAAATTATGTTTTGTATATGCAGAAGTTCTGATGGGATCAGCATCAGAAGATAAGCTAAAGAATTTCACTGTAGAATTTCTGATGGGATAAGCATCAGAAGATAAGCTAATGAATTTCACGCTGAAGTTATCAGATCATACGCTGAAGATTGGTGACCAGAACCTGCGCTTAAATTACAACAACTCTGATTCTGAACAAAGACATATCAACCAAGTCATCAATATTCTGAAAGCGTCATCAGCAGTTAAGGATAGAAGACTCTGAAGAGTTATTGTACATTCAAGACAGAATTAATGCCAACGGCTTTCTTCAAACAAGATCTTCTACAAAAGGAAAGTGTGTTATTATCATTAAACTTGCTTTATGGACAACGTCATTATTTTGTCTATATAAACATGTATGCTTGCAAAGAAGCACGTACGTACGCACACATCAAATTTGCAGAGAATTCCAAAACCATGCATATTCAAGCTCTAGAAAATCTATTTTATTCTAAGCTTAATTTGTGTAATTATCACAGTTGTGATAAACTGTTTTGTTAGAAAACAAGAACACATTCTTGTTCAATTATTTGTAAAAGATTTCCTTGAGATTAACCGGTTTGTGGTTGTACTCAAGAAGACTTTAACAGTTGTTAAAGTAGTAGTTGTAATATTTTGAGATTAGTGGATTAAGACCTCGTTGGAGAGAGGCGAAATCACCTTGACGGGTGGACTGGAGTAGTTTGAGATCAAACGAACCAGGATAAAAATACTGTGTCATTAAGCTGTTTTTTATCTATGTTTTTAATTCAACCCCCCCCCCCCCCCCCTTGTGTTTTTCACATCTTCAGCTTGGTGATTACTCATATGTCCTATACCCGGACATGGGAAAACATTAAGATAGGACGGGCGGTATAGTCATGTTAACTTTGAGGGAGTAATCCCAAAAAAGGAGGCATGAGATCCCCCACTCAGTGGAGGCCCCTTTGATTGTAGTGTCATTTATCGAGTAAACGGGAAGACATACTGCTTTCGACCTAGGAGCCTACTGAAACTGAGGACCGTAGAATACCTAACCCATCTTGGCCTTTTAGGTGTAGTGCGGAAGCTATAATAGAGTAATCCAGAAATAGTTGTCACGCGATACTACACTCGGACGAGTTTTTCTTGATAATATTACTAATTACCAAGTTAATAGGGAAGTTGGTAATATCCGAAGGAAGGATATCGACTATGGGAACCTCTAGAACCTTGTTCGGCAGGTGATAACTTTTATACCAATACATTATGGGTAGTACCTTCGACCTCATGCTCGTGAAGTTGAACCTATGAACCCTATATGTGTGATCTTGTGTGTGATTGTTGCATTATGAATCCATGCACTCGTAAGCATCTTTTGGAGAGATCTTATTTCAAGGGATTTAAAGGTTGACCATTTATGAATATCTCAGGTACTTTTTAAGCATGGATTCTGGAAGAGAAAGACCGAGAAGTACAGTTTCAAGGATCCCAAGATAAATGAGTTGATCAGTCTGATTCCCGAGATCGAGTGTTTTGTAGATTTTCAGAAGAAGTATGGATCCATTATTCCTCTCATGAAGATGAATATGAAGGAGGGTACTCTCTCGACCTTGGTCCAGTTCTATGATTCGATGTATCATTTCTTTACTTTTCCCGACTATCAGTTGATGCCTACACTTGAGGAGTATTCTTATCTTTTGGATTTACCTTTTACCGATCGTGTTCCTTTTACTGGTTTGGAGGGTAAGCCAAAACCACATGAGATTGTTGCTTTGATTCATCTGGGGATGTCTGAGGTGGAAGCCCATATGACTACTAAAGGAGGGATTAGAGGATTACCAGCTCAGTTCTTATTGGAGAAAGCTCGTTACTTTGCTAGGATGAAGAGTACAGTCTCTTTTGAAGCCATCTTTGCTCTACTTGCTTACGGGTTATTCTTATTTCCTAATGTGGACAAGTTTGTTGACATTAATGCTATCAGGATCTTCATGATTGGAAACCCAGTTCCTACCTTGTTGGGTGATGCTTATTACTCTATTCATCTTCGGAATTCTTATCATGGGTGGATGATCATCTGTTGCACGCCTTTGTTGTACCGGTGGCTCATCTCTCATATGCCTTGGTCTGATGCTTTTTGGGATGTCAAGAAAGAACCCCGTTGGGCTCCTAAGATCATGGTACTTACTCACTCGGATATTAATGGGTATCATCGAGCTTACCAGGATATAGAGATTATTGACAGTTGTGGTATTTTCCCCAATGTACCTCTTCTTGGTACAAAGGGAGGAATTAACTATAACCATGTTCTTGCACGACGGCAGCTTGGTTATCCGATGAGGGATAAACCAAATAGTATTCATTTTAGTAGTTTCATTCTAAAGGATGGAGAAGACCATAGGGAAGCTAGGGAGAAGATTGCGAAGGCCTGGCGTCACATTCATAAGAAGAGTAGGAAGGATTTGGGACCTAGGGGTGTTGTTTCTTTGGAGCCATATCTTTAGTGGGTCCAAACGAGAGTTATTAAGTTGAAGATGTCGTATTCCCGGGAAACACCTATGCCTGATCTGTTTGTGAAGACCACTCCTCCCTTATTAGATGATCTGGAAGAGCTGCAGCTTTCTTTGGTCATGATGCAACAGAAAAAGGACGCTTGGAAGAATAAGTGCCAAACTTTAGAGATTTGCTATAGAGCAGACTTCAAGGAGAAAGACGACTTGATTGAGATCCTAGAGAGTCGAGTGGTAGAGACTATGGAGAGGAAAGGGGATTTATTTTCTCCTAAGCCTCAATTAGATGCTGATCACTCACTTCTTGATTCAGGTGATTGGAAGAAGGTTGCCACCAGGTATGCAGAAGAAAACCAGATATTGAAGGCTCAGATTGCCAGGCTCACAGGGAAGCGTCAGCGTATAGAGTGATCTCCATCAGTTTTACTTCTTAGGGTTTTAGATTTTATTTTCATCTTGTACTTGGGATCATTAAAACTTGTAATCCATTTTGGAGTTGTTATAATAAAAAATTTCATTATTTCAAATGCGTTATTACTTTGATATTTTCAATATGTCCATAAATTTTAAATCCCTTGAAATATTAAATAAAATCATGTGCATTACATATCATGAATCATATTGCACATATTTCTTTCATTTGTTATGCATATCCAGGTGTCTTACCAAGCTTCTTTACTTTGTTCAGCAAGTTGACTCACCACTATAACACTCGGGTTAATCTCAGAATGAAGATGGACAACCTAGAACAAGAGAATCGTGAGCTGCATGAGGAGTTTTCTGCTTTGAAAGCCGGCATGGCTAATTTGACTACTCTGATGGAAGCTCTGGTGGCTGCTCAGAATCAGCCACCAATTGTTCAACCCCAACCAACAAGGGCAACTACTGAAGCTCCGAATGTTCTCGTATCCTCTACTTCAGCTGCTGTTTAGAATCGCGTGCCTCAAGGTTATCCATGGGGAATGCCAGAGAATTTTACACCTGAAGGTTTCAATCTTGGTCCTCAAGATACTCCGATTGTTCAGACTATTGTTACTCTGGCACTTCCTGTGGTGCATGCTGCTCTTGTTGCGCCTCCGTCGATGAATATGGTTCCGTTTGTTAATGATGATGTGTGCCGTCCTTTCCCTCCACCGAGTGAAGACTTGGGTCTTTATGACAGAATGGATGATTTTCAAGAGTAGTTTGACAAGATGCAAAGAGAGATGAAGGTCCTCAGGGGAGAAGAGCTATTTGGGCAGAATATGAATGAGCTATGCTTGGTCCCGAATGTTAAGATACCTGCTAAGTTTAAGGTCTCGGAGTTTGAGAAGTGCAATGGCAACACTTGACCTCGTTCTCATCTGGTGATGTACGTGAGAAGAATTTCTACCCATACTGATGATCAGCGTCTACTGATTCACTTTTTTCAGGATAGTTTGACCGGTGTTGCGCTGAAGTGGTATATGAGTTTGGACAGCGCCAATATCCATATTTTCAATGATTTGGGAGAAGCATTCATCAAACAATACAAGTACAACGTGGACATGGCGCCTAACTGTGATCAACTCAGGGCCATGGTTCAGAAAGGCAGGGAATCATTCAAAGAGTATGCACACAGATAGCGTGAGGTAGCCGCCCAAATGATTCCCCCCATGTAAGAGAAGGAGATGACTAAGATTTTCTTGAAAATGTTGGGTGCTTTCTACTACGAGAGTATGGTAGCAAGTGCGCCAAATGATTTTACTGAAATGGTAGGAATGGGTATCCGCTTAGAGAAGGCTGTAAGAGAGGGTTGTTTAACGAAGAGTGAAAGTTTTGGAGGTGTGAAGAAACCATCTTATGGGTTTACCAAGAAGAAGGAAGGGGATGAAAATTTTGTTATGCAAGAGAGGAGGGTTAATACCCCTAGAAGTAATTATTAGTGTCATCAGCAGGTCGCCTCAATTACTCCAGTTGTGGGTGTCGCACCAATTACCGTTGCTTATCAGAGACCATCCCAACAGGGGAATCAAGGGTATAATCTGAGAAGGGAGAGTTATAACCCTATTCCTATGAGCTATACAGAGTTACTATCAACATTGATTCAGAAGAAGTTGGTTCAGACCAGACCACCTCCTGTCGTACCATCACCATTGCCTTGGTATTACAAAGCAGACCAAACATGTGCTTTTCATTAGGGAGCACCAGGGCATAATGTTGAGAATTGTTATCCTTTGAAGAAAGAGGTACAGAAGTTCGTAAAGTCTGGTGTTTTATCTTTCAAGGACGTGGGACCTAATGTGAAATACAATCCTCTACCCAAGCATGGGGGAGTAAGTGTTGTGAATATGGTGGCCGGTTGTCCATGCGACTTCCAGATTTTTGATATTAATATGGTTAGAGGAGATTTGGTGAAAATGCATGCATACCTTTATGAATTTAGCTACTATATCCATGACCATTCTGGTTGTTCTATTTGCAGTACAGATATACAGGGTTGCGATAAGATAAAGGCTGGTTTACAAGAGATGATGGATGAGGGCCTAATCCACATATTTAGGCCTAGGGCAGAGTATGAAGAGGAGGTGAATATGGTTCCTGGATGTCCTGGAGAATTCAGAATTTTTTATGTAGAGTATATGAATGAAGACCTTGTGCAATTTCATGCTACATTCTTCCATATGGTTGGCCATGTGGAACACCAATATAAATCTTTCCGAGTTTGCTGTCGAGATTCCCGAGGATGTTCAATCGTGAAGAAGGGTGTTCAGTTGTTGTTAGACAATGGAACTATCAAGGTTACAAGTCAAAGGGGTGATTACCATGAAGTTGATATGGTTGAGGTATGTTTGACTGAAGAAGGGTCAGATGAAGAGTATGCCTCCGCAGATGAGTGTTTCTCCTCAGATGAGGATTTATTTTCTAGAAATGAATCAATAATGAGTGATTATGTTGAAGAAGGGGTAAATGTCATTGTACCTTGTTTTGGGGCACCCACCAATCTTGAAGTTGAATATTATAGCAAGCCAGTTCTTACCCAATTGGTGATTAGTTTGTCGGGTCCTATTCCCTACAAATCAGATAAGGTTGTGCCTTACAAATACAACGCTACAATCTTAGAGGATGGAGTGGAAGTTCCCATCCAGCCAATGCCTGATGTTGGGAATATTGCTGAAAATAGCAGGGTGGCCCACAGCGGTCGTGTGTTTGCACCAGTTGTTCGAAGAGATGTTAGTGATGGAAAGAAAATTGCTGAGAATGTTGAACCCAAGAAGGCTACGGGTGAGACTAGTGGGGCTGTGTTAGAGAAAGAAGTGGATGATATTTTGAAGATAATCAAGATGAGCGACTATGGAATTATAGATCAGCTACTGCATACTCCTTCAAAAATATATATCTTAGCTTTATTGATGAACTCTTTTGCTGACAGAGAATCTTTGATGAGGGTACTGGACCAAGCTTTTATGGAGAGTGATATGCCAATAGACCAATTCAGCAGTGTAATAGGGAACATTACATCATGTAATAACTTGAGCTTTTGCGACGATGAATTACCAGATGAAGGAAGGAATCACAACTTGGCCCTCAACATCTCTATGAACTACGAGAATGATTCACTATCCAATGTGCTGATTGATAATAAATCTGCGTTGAATGTTATACCGAGGAGTACGCTTATGAAGTTGAAATATCAAGGAACGCCTATGTGCCCGAGTGGCATCATTGTGAAAGAGTTCGATGGATCAAGGAAATCTGTTATTGGTGAAGTGGACTTGCCTATTCATATAGGACCACATTTGTTTCAGATTACTTTCCAGGTCATGGACATTGTTCCCGCTTATAGCTCTTTGTTGGGACGGCCGTGGATTCATGAGGCAGGGGCTGTCACTTCAACTTTACACCAGAAATTGAAGTTTGTACGTGAAGGGAAAGTAGTGATCATAAATGGGGAACAAGCATTATTAATATTTGATTTGTCCTTTTTCAGCATTGTGGAGGCGGATGAAGTTGTTGTTGGAACCCAGTTCCAAGCCTTATCCATTAAAAATATAAGAGGAAATGAGAATTCCATGTTTTCACTTAAGGATGCACAGTAGGTTGTACGTAAGGGTCATAGTGAAGTGTGGGGAGGGATTGTGGATCCACCTGCGAACAAGAACAGAGCTGGCTAGGGGTTCTCTTTGAAGAATGACAAAGCTAAGGGCATGAAGTCGAGGTCTTCCGCAAGCAAGTATCAAGACATCTTCCAAAGCAGGGGTTATCTTCATCCAACTGTTTCCAGGATTAATGCCATTGTAGTAGATGAAGCAGAGCAGGAAATGCGGAATTATGTGACGCACGGAGTTAGGGTTCAGAACTGGATCACCATTGATGTTCCCTCTTGCATACATGTTTCAAAGTAATTTATTTGTGTTAATCTTTTTGAAAAGCTTTCACTCTTCCCAAGGTGAAAGTATTAATATTGTATGGGCTTATCTGTTGGCTTTGATTTTTAAAATCAATAATAAAAGTTGTCTTTGTTTCCCAAAAATTATGTTTTTTTGTTGCTTTTTCTTGGAAAATGGTAATCAGAAAAAACCTTTCAAAATAAATAATAACTGAAATTTAATCTACATGATCACTTGTTATATGTGTCAGTTTCTAAAAGCAATCATAAATCATATGTGCAGATTAATTAAAAAACTCGTTGAATACAATGACCCTGCAGCCTCTCCCAACTTTGAATTCCTGTGTATGAGGCTGAAGAAGAAGATTATGATGAGATTCCAGAAGAAGTCTCACGGTTGTTTGAGCACGAGGAAAATACCATTCAACCATATAAAGAGCCATTGGAAGTGATCAATTTGGGTTCAGAAGAAGATCTGAAGGTTGTCAAAATTGGAGCATTGTTGCATCCTGATGTAAAGAGCTGGTTGATTGAGTTGTTGAAAGAGTATGTGGATATTTTTTCTTGGTCTTATTAAGATATTCCTGGTCTAGATACAGATATTGTGGAGCACCGTTTACCTTTGAAGCCAGAGTGTCCGCCAATCAAACAGAAGTTGAGAAGAACTCACTCAGATATGGCAGTGAAAATCAAAGAGGAGGTTCTAAAGCAGATTAATGTTAGTTTTCTTGTGACGTCAGTGTATCCTCAATGGATTTCCAATATTTTCCCAATATCGAAAAAATACGGAAAAGTCTGCATGTGTGTATATTACAGAGATCTAAATAAAGCTAGTCCAAAAGATGATTTTCCATTGCCACACATTGATATGTTAGTGGATAGCACAACAAAATTCAAAGTATTCTCGCTCATGAACGGATTTTCCGGGTATAATAAAATAAGAATGGCTCCGAAAGACATGGAAAAAACAACGTTTATCACACCCTGGGGAACATTCTGTTACAGAGTGATTCCCTTCGGGTTGAAGAATGCTGGTGCAACATACAAGAGGGCTATGACAACACTTTTCCATGATCTGATGCACAAGGAAATCAAAGTATATGTTGATGATATGATTTCCAAATCCCATAATAAAGAAGGGAATGTAGAAGATTTCTTGAAGTTGTTTCAGCATTTGAGGAAGTGTCGTCTCTGCTTGAATCCAAATAAATGCACCTTCGGTGTTTGATAAGGAAAATTCTTGGGTTTCATTGTTAGCCAGAAAGGAATTGAATTTGACCCTGATAAAGTTAAAGCAATTCAAGAGATGTCAGCGCCAAAAACTGAAAAGCAAGTCAGAGGTTTCCTCGGGCGTTTGAATTATATTTCCCGATTTATTTCCCACATGACTGCAACATGTGAACCGATCTTTGAGTTTTTAAAGAAAGATCAAGGTTGTGTGTGGACGGATGACTGCCAATGGGCATTTGAAAGTATTAAAGAATATCTGCTTGAACCTCCTATCTTGTTCCCTCTTGTCGAAGGAAGACCGTTGATTATGTATCTGACAATGTTAGATAATTCCATGGGTTGTATTTTGGGACAACAAGATGAAACAGGGAAGAAGGAGTTCGCCATTTATTACCTCAGTAAAAAGTTCACTGATTGTGAGTCGTGGTATTCCATGCTGGAAAATACATGTTATGCTTTGGCTTGAGCGGAAAAGCGTTTGCGGCAATATATGTTGGATCACACTACTTGGTTGATCTCCAAAATGGATCCAATCAAGTACATTTTTGAAAAGCCTGATCTTACTGGGAGAATTTCCCGCTGGAAGATGTTGCTATCTGAATATTACCACACTCAAAAAGCTATTAAAAGCAATGTGTTGGCAGATTATCTTGCTCACCAACCAGTGGAGGATCATCAGTCTGTAGAATATGAATTTCCCGATGAGGATGTGATGTTCTTGAAAGTGAAGGATTGTGATGAACCATTGCCTGAAGAAGTCCCTGACCCTGAATCTCGTTGGAATATGATATTTGATGGAGCTGTGAATGCTTATGGTAAAGGAATTGGTGTTGTGATTGTCACTCCATATGGATTGCACATTCCTTTTACTACAAGGTTAACATTCGATTGTAATAATAATATGGCAGAATATGAGGCTTGCATCATGGGTCTCGAAGAAGCTATTGATCTCAGAATTAAAAATCTAGATGTGTATGGTGATTCAGCTTTGGTAATAAATCAGATTAAAGGAGAATGGGATACTCGTCACCCCGGCCTGATCCCTTACAAAGATTATTCTAGAAGATTATTACCCTTTTTCAATAAAGTTGAACTCCATCACATTCCTAGAGATGAAAATCAGATGGCGGATGCTCTGGCAACTCTGGCTTCTATCTACCAAGTGAATACTTGGAATGATATACCTCGAATTATGGTTCGGCGACTGGATAGGCCCGCTCATGTGTTTACAACAGAGGAGGTAGCAGATGAAAAACCTTGGTATCATGATATCAAACATTTTCTTTAAACTCAAGAATACACGATCGGTGCATCGAAGAAAGATAGAAAGACACTGAGAAGATTGGCTGGCAGTTTCTTCCTCAGTGAAAAATGTTGTATAAAAGAAATTATGACACGGTCTTGCTCAGATGCGTGGATAGACATAAAGAAGACATGTTAATACATGAGGTTCATGAAGGTTCATTTGGAACTCATGCCAATGGACATTCGATGGCTAAAAAGATGCTAAGGGCAGGTTACTATTGGCTGACAATGGAATCTGATTGTTATAAATTTTTATAAATTCTAGATTTATGCGGACAAGGTCCATGTGCCTCTGACACTTCTCAATGTGATTTCCTCCCCGTGGCCTTTCTCTATGTGGGGTATTGACATGATTGGGATGATAGAACCCAAAGACTCGAATAGACACCATTTTATCTTGGTAGCAATTGATTACCTCACCAAGTGGGTGGAAGCTGCTTCATATGCCAATGTTACTAAGCAGGTGGTTGTGCGCTTCATCAATAATAATCTTATATGTCGGTATGGTGTGCTGAGCAGAATTATCAACGACAATGGCTCGAATCTGAACAATAAAATGATGACAGAATTGTGCGAAGAATTCAAGATTGTCCATCATAATTCCTCTCCGTACAAGCCAAAGATGAATGGGGTTATTGAAGCTGTTAATAAGAATATCAAGAAGATTATCTAGAAAATGGTCGTTACTTATAAGGATTGTCATGAAATGCTCCCTTTTGCTTTGCATGGATATCGAACATTTGTCTGCACTTCAACAGGAGCAACCCCGTTCTCCCTGGTGTATGGAATGGAAGTTGTACTCTCATTCAAGGTTGAGATTCCCTCTTTGCGTGTGATAATGGAAACCAAGTTGTTAGAGGCTGAATGGGTCCAGAACCGGTTTGACCAATTGAATCTGATCAAAGAGAAGAGGATGACAACTTTATTTCATGGACAGTTATATCAGAAAAGGATGAAGAAAGCTTTTGATAAGAAGGTCAAACCTCATAAATTCCGAGAAGGCGACCTCGTGCTCAGGAAGATCATGTCTTTCAACATTGATTCTAGGGGCAAGTGGACTCCCAATTTCGAAGGCCCATATGTTGTCAAGAAAGCCTTTTCTGGCGGTGCATTAATTCTTGAAACTATGGATGGCGAGGAGTTCCCACGTCCCATGAATGCTAATACAGTCAAGAAATACTTCGGCTAAAGAAATAAAAGAACAGCTCACTAAGTTGAAAACTCGAAAGGGAAGCTTAGGCAAAAAAGAGTATCTCGGTAGGCCGAAAACCCGAAAGGGCGGTCTAGGCAAAAATTAGACATATAAACAGAATAAATTTCCCGCTAAGCTGAAAACTCTCAAGGGTAGTTTAGGCAAAAGTTAGGGACTTTCTTGGCAAGTAACTACATCGGACAAGACTTGATCATTGGAGCAACAATCTTCTCGGATTCTCATCACAACTTCAACAAAAGTTGTTGCTCAAGATTTCAAAATTTATTAGAGGGGATAGTTGTCATTGTATCTCAATGTATCTTTTCCATTATATATTACCATTTTCCGAACATTATAATTATCCATGAAGTCTCGCTATTCGCAGACTACCATTCTATTAATGAAATTTGAGCTTTTACCCAATTCTTTGTATTTCTTATTTTATTTAGCTTGCAAAGACTCCATTTATTATTGATAATAGCTTTCAAAGCAAAAAGATTAAATAACAAAATTGATTTTTTAAAAATAACTTACAATTTGCTTTTACTTTAGAATTTGTGATGCAAAAAAAAACAACAACAAAATGGTGATCCCAAGAATGGATAAAATCCAATTTGTTTTAAGAATTTTTTGTTCCCCTCGGGAAGGTTTACTCAGGATGATTCGCCATATTGGGTTCTTGACTCCAGTATCCCCGGTCAAGTTTGGATCCATTTCTCCTCTTTTATGAGTTTTCATGATGTGAAGTTTCAATCCGAGATTTCTCCAGTGAAGTTTTCGTTCGGTCTAATGGAAGTTCTTTTTCCCGAGAAGTTGGTACCATAATCACTCTTGAAGAATGCAGGACCCTGGTTTCTCTAGTGAAGAACTTATTGTGGTTCTCCCTTTGAGGATATGGTGTTAACCTCCCCAATGAAGTAGGTCTGAATTCCCTAGTGAATGTTTTGATGATTTGGTGTCCATCTGCTTTACTTGAGACTGGTTTTGCAATCCCTAGTAGAAGTGTTACTTTTGAAAATGTTTGTTTCCCCGGTGAAGCCTGAAGAAGGATGTTCTAACCCTGTATCTGTACTATTCTGTCACTTTGTTTTGTTTACTTCCGGGTTATGTTTCTCCCCAATAAAGCTAAAGCAGGCAGTAGGTTTTGTTTCCTCAGTTGGCATTTACTTTTTCTTGGAATAATCATCCTGGATGTGGTTTAACTGAGTGTTGTTTGTGCCCGAGTTGGTTTTACCTAGTTACTCCCAGTGTGGTATATCTTTTTTGTCAGCAAACGCACGATAACACTCATACATTCATACATACATCATGCATAGCTAAAATTTGCAAATCATTGTTCATTAACATTTTTTAATGTTTTGTTGACATATCACCCTATTTTGTAGAGTTACGTTGTCCTCTCTTCCATAGAGTGTTGGCCCTAAGAAGAAAGCGTATACTTTCAATTTCCCCCACTAAGTTATCCCTCGTGGAAGATTTTTTTGTTTTGCCTTCCTATTCAGCTCCTTGTTCTGATGGATTTGGTTCTCCCTCTTGAGTTTATTTCTCAAAGGATGTATTTTGGTTGACTGTTCCATTCCAGTTTATTTCAGGTTTGAATCTGTGGTTCCGTAACAATATTATTTACTTTGGATTTCTAAAAGCTTCCAGTTTTGGTTTGTGCATTTATTTTGCACAAGAAGAGTTTATCTCCTCAACAAGAATATCATGGCATTTCCCCAGGAAGTCATATTTCTTTCCCCAGGAAGCCATATTTCTATCCCCAGAAAGTAATTTATTTTTACAATCCTCCATGACAACAAGTAGCAGGTCTCTTTATTTGAGCAACTTGTGCTTCCCCGTAAAAGTTGACGTAACTTTTTTTTTGATATCTCCTCTATGAGTGGATAGTTTGCAGTCCGTCGTTAGTTTACGCCAGTGGATGGCAAGACGTTTAAATTCGCATAATCAGCTCGCTGTGAAATCTTCACAAGTGGAAGTCTCTTTATTTGAGACGGCTTACATATTACCCTTTCCAGGCAGAGTGCCTCGGTTAAAGAAGAAGTTGAGACCCTTTCTAGGTGAAATGCCAGAATTTTAGGGAAGCTTGTTATCTTTTTGCAACCTTCAGTGAACGTTGGTAGTTCATCATCAGTGAACGGCGGTGTTATGATATATTCTCTTTCTATCTTTAGTGAAATTTGGTAGATCACCATCAGTGAAAGTTGGTGTTTATTATCTTTTTGCTACCCTTGGTGAACGTTGGTAGTTCATCGTCAGTGAACGGCGGTGCTATGGTATATTATCTTTCTACCTTCAGTGAAAGTTGGTAGATCACCATTAGTGAAAGTTGGTGTTTATTATCTTTTTGCTAACCTCAGTGAACGTTGGTAGTTCATCATCAGTGAACGGCGGTGCTATGATATATTTTCTCTCTACCTTCATTGAAAGTTGGTAGATCACCATCAGTGAAAGTTGGTGTTTGTTATCTTTTTTCTACCCTCAGTGAATGTTGGTAGTTCATCGTCAGTGAACGGTGATGCTATGATATATTATTTTTCTACCTTCAGTGAAAGTTTGTAGATCACCATCAGTGAAAGTTGGTGTTTATTATCTTTTTGCTACCCTCAGTAAACGTTGGTAGTTCATCGTCAGTGAATGGCGGTGCTATAATTATTCTCTTTCTACCTTCAGTGAAATTTGGTAGATCACCATCAGTGAAAGTTTGTGTTTATTATCTTTTTTCTACCCTCAATGAACGTTGGTAGTTCATCATTAGTGAACGGCGGTGCTATGATTATTCTCTTTCTACCTTCAGTGAAAGTTGGTAGATCACCATCAGTGAAAGTCAGTGTTTGTTATCTTTTTGCTACCGTCAGTGAACGTTGGTAGTTCATCATCAGTGAACGGAGATGTTATGATATATTCTCTTTCTACCTTCAGTTAAAGTTGGTAGGTCATTGGCAGTGAACGTTGATGATTATTATCTTTTTTCTATGCTCAGTGAATGTTGGTAGTTCATCGTCAGTGAACAGCGATGCCATCATATTTATTTTCCTTCTACCTTCAGTGAACGTTGGCAGCTCATCATCAGTGAACATCGGTGTTGTTATTTCTTTTCCTTCTACCTTAAGTAAACGTTGGTAGCTTTACCTCCAGTAAGAGTTGGTGTATCATATGCCTTTTTTACCATCCTCTCTGAGTCGAATCTTTTGATCCAGCAGTGATTTATTTTCCTGGTTGGGTCGCACTCTTTTTTCTTTATTTTTTTGTTACATCCCCTGTGGTGTTTTGCGTCCCTTTGGATTTGTCCATGTGCACTCATATTCATAAACATTGCATGGTATCTTAGGGCCAAAAATAGGGTTTGTTTTATATTTAAGTATCTTCGATCACGTCGACACGAAGATTTTTAACCTTTGTATCTCCGGATAAAAGAAACTTAAATAAGGGCAGATGTTGTACCCCAATTTTTGCCCCTAATATCCCCTTACCAAACCATACTGAACCAATCACAACAAGATCACATTAGGGATTTTGGTTCTCCTTCCTATCTTTAGCTTTGCTCTTTGAGGAATTACCAAGCACCTTGACTTGTTTTTCTTGTGTAATCATTCATGTTTTTGTTTTAACTTTCCTTTTAATTAATAAAATGCAATGTTGGTTTGTCTTACTTGTCAACAATGCAGGTAAAGGCAATGGGGCTTAGCAAGTTGATCCATGGGTTCATGAGTTTATTTCCATGACCTAGTCAATGAAGCTTGATAAGTTCAAACCTCACCATTGAAGTTGTTTTGGAAGGGATGGCATGGCAAGGTTATTTTGGTTCACTATATTTCCAAGTTATCAAGATTTGATCCAAAAAGTATAAGGGGTTGATTGAAAAATAATCATGGTTGGGCAAGGTCTTGTTCCCATTGGTCACAAGTGCATATTTCTCTCAATTCTCAAGATATACAAGTGGTTGTAGTTGCTACGAGTTCTAATTATCATCCTCAACAACTTATGTTTAAAAAGCATTTGTTTTGGTACAAGAAGTTTGTTCAAAATTGTCAAAGTTCCTCAAAGCACGTTCCTTAATCTAGGAGCTAGGGTTTTGAACTTCAAAGGAGTATATCTTGCCCATCTTTTGGTATTTTTGAGTGATTCTAAAGAGATCCTTCTCTTCAAATGGATATTAACAAATCACTTCAAAATTTACAAGGATTTTTCATGTGGAAGAAACTTGATGATGAAGAAAGATTACAAGTCCTCTAGATGAACCCCAAATTTCTCAAGTTTGACTTCAAATGATCATAACTTGGTCAATTTTTATCACCTTGAGCCTATTCTTTTTCAAAATGATCTTGAAGATGTGAACTTTATGCCTTATTTTATGTGCAAAGTGATAAAATGGATGGAAGTTACGTTAAGGATACTAAAGATTATAGGTCATTTAATAACATTTTGCAAACTTCAACAATTCATAACTCTCTCAATTTTTAGAGATTTTGAATGGTTCGAGTTCCAAAATGACATTCAAGAGATATACTTCATGCCATCTTTTTTTGTCAAGAGCAAATTCCAAGTAGAAGGCTATGTTTGGATGCAAGACATTATAGGTCACTTTTGAAGAAGAATTTGAAATATTTCTAAGTATGAAAAGTCAACATTTTTTCTCCAACTTTGACTCAACACAACTTTCAGCTCAAGCATCCATTTGATTCCATTCTTTTTTCATTGAAAAGCTTGAAACCTAACCTTTCTAAAGCATCAAGAATCATGCCCTAAGACCCCTTGAGTTAAAAATTCCATTGGTCAGAAGTTGACACTTCGAAACTGAATTTCTCACCAAGTCAGAATTTTGAAATCCATAATGTGGCCTCTAATCACAAGTTATCCATGCATTTTTGCCTCTAAACATGTTTAGTGAAGTTCCAAATTTGTTTAGCACCTCAAAACGCAAGGATTGGATGAGTTTTTGTGAAAATTAGATCACACTTCACTCGTGCATCAGGTTTTCACGAATTCCCTCCAAAATGCATCATTCACTATTCCTTTTGATCCCATTTGTTTCTCCTATAAATACATGAACTATCCCATTCATTTTGTCAAGCTTGGATAGCCAGAATCACCCTGCCAAACTTGTTCCCTAACTCAGAATTCAGCAACTTCAAAATCCATTCTCAAGCCTTTTTCAATCCAATTTTTTCAGCAATTCACCTTCCTTGATCTTCCCTGAAGCTAACCATATAATTACATTCAATAATCATGCCCTATATTGCTCCATAGAAGTCAAGTTTCAGAGCTCTGTAACTCAACTTTAATAGGTAGATTCCTTCATCAATTCTTCAAAACTTTGATATCATTGTGATGCTCTCATTTCCCTGGTTCTAGTCGCAACACTTACTTCTTACTGGAAACACGTTTTGACCATGAAATTTCAAATCCATTTTTAAAACTTTCTTTCCAAATTGCTTGAGCTACAGTTTATATAAATTTGGCGCGAGGGTGTGGTTGTCTTCATCTTTAAGAGACGAAGCGAATGGCATAGGTCTGAGCTTCTTATTTTACAGTTTGAGAGACCTGCAATTCATGTTGGCTGGAAGTTGAAGATGACCAACGTGTCATCTTCCAACCAATGATGGCACACCACTTGTTATTTTTGAATTCTGATTTTATTTCTGATTCAGTGCTTTATTCACTAATGACCATGATATGCACAGTGCACCAGATCCCTTGGATTTGATTACTAACGTGTTTTGACTCTCATCCAAATGTCCACATATTTTTTACTTTTATATTCTTTTCTGATTTTTTATATTTAATTGTTTTAAACTTCAAAAAATCATAGAAAATTCATTTTAAGTCCAAAAAATCTGAAAAAATTATGAAAAATATTTTTAATTATTCTCTTTCTGGTTTTTTATTTTTTCACAATTTAATTTTGTGTTTTGGTATTTTTTATAAATTTATACTTTATTGGAATTGTTTTAAATGTTTAAAAATACTTTTATGCATTTTTAAATTCTGGAAAAATTATGGAATGATCCAATGATATTGTGATAAATATTGGTGACCTTAATTTATTTTTGTTTCTTACTTTGCTAGTTTTTATCATTTTTTGTTTATTTTACCCCTTTCTTTTAATTTTAAAAATAGTTTATGACTTTAAAAAAATTACCAAAAACTTTATAAAATTATTTTAGTTCATTTCTGATTTTTCTATGGTCTTACTTTTTATTTCTTGATTAATTTGGGCATAGTTGATATTTTTCTCTTTTATTTCTATTTTTAAACATTATTTTTAAACCTTTATTGTATATGTTAAAATGTAATATTATTTTGTGATTATTTTCTGGCTGATCTTGGGTTAAATTTTTGATCATGAACTTTATTAACATCATTGGATCCATGGTGTTGAGTCTAACACCACAAAAAATGGATGAATGATTTTAATAATAGTTTGATTAAATTTAATCCAAAAGTGGTTTGTATATACTCTCCCACCCCTCTTCATCTCATCATCTTCTTATTGTACTAAATGTTGTTGGAGCATGATCTCTATATCATGTCTCAAAACAAATGGTTCATAGATTGCTATTGACCGGCCTCAAATTAGGTGCGACTTCTACATAAGTCCACTTACGAT
Source organism: Vicia faba (assembly GCA_948472305.1). Classification (NCBI taxonomy): domain Eukaryota; kingdom Viridiplantae; phylum Streptophyta; class Magnoliopsida; order Fabales; family Fabaceae; genus Vicia; species Vicia faba. The sequence goes on from OX451739.1 coordinate 1,386,017,571, forward strand.
TGCTTAACATAGCGCTAAATTTTGTCCTGATTCGAATAAATGATCATTTGTGGCCCAAACTTATGTTTGCATGCCCAAGTATGTTAATTTGATCTCTTTGATCAAATAACCTTGAGATTCATTGTGTGGAGGCTTTGGTTTTACCAATCCTCTAATGGGTCTAAAACACCTTTGGTCAACGTGGATCACTTAAACATCATTGATAATTAAATGATACTCACAAGGATTACAAATGGATGATATACTTGACAAAAAGAAAATGCAACTTGTTGTGTGGAGGCTTTGGTTCTACCAATCCTCTAATGAGTTCCAAATGCAAGTTTCAAGATGATCATCCAACTAACCACTAATCACTAATAATTGATTTTATTTTGTGTTTTTATTTTATGTTCTTTACTTTATACACCATTTACTTTTAGCATTTACATTTCATGCTATTTTTCATCTTTGCTCACTTGAGCCCCTTTATAATCTTGTCATTTTTTTATTTTGCTCACTTGAGCTTTTCCTTTCTTTTAAAGACACCTAATAATCAACATAAACCCTAAAAATCTTTAATGATACTTGGACTATTTGGTTACTACCCTTGGCATTATGGAGCATTGGACTTTTTGGATTTAGGATTAGAAATCTTGGCTTATGATTGGAGACCTTGTGGTCTTATCTGATTATTTTGTCTGGAGCTCTTAAGGTTTACCTCAAGACATTGAGTTATTTATTTGTTTTGTGTGCAGGTTATTGTGATTACACCCTTTGTTTGTAATCTGGAATTCACCCATATACAGCCGTTACTCTGCCCAATTTTCGTGAAGACTTAATACACTTGAAGTTTGGTTCTCTCAAGAGGTCTAGTATTTTTGCTTGTTTAGTTTCAATCCAAAGAATGGGAATTCTATCTTGGCTCATAGTGTCAAGTATTGGCTTCTTGTTTGTTAGATGGTTCTTATCCCTAGCTTTTACCTTATGCTTTAGGATAGCCTCTTCTTCTCCTCCCATCTTCTTTAATTTCAAAAATCTTCTCCCGCCTTTTGAAAACTCTTCTTGTTTTAAACTTGAATTACTTTTATAATAAACTTGGACTTAGGTCCATGCATTTTCAAACATTTTCATAAATAAACTCCAATAAATTTAATAATAATTTGACATCCTTTTTGTGAGAAGACTAAAATTCAATTAATCTCATTTCAAACCATTTTGTCACTTTGGCTTTTATCTTTAAACTTTTCTCAAAAAAAGATCAAACTCTTGTCAATCCTTGTAGTGATGCAAACAACTATACTTCTACAATATGTAGTGAAGAGAGATATTTTCCACTAGGGTGTTGAGTGAGGCATTGTTGATTTTAAAATCTAAGCCATATCCTCCACTTTGAGATGATGCAAATTCTCCTTTCTCATGATTGTGGGTAGTAGGTATGTTTTCCACACGGACAATGAAGGTGATGTTTTATCTCATAAAATTGACCAACACATTTGTGTTTTAAAATTTTTTAAAGAGGAACTACGTGTACCCTGATCCCCTATTGCATGAAAATAATAAATATATTTCTTTCTCTCACCTCCACCATCTATTTCATATAACATGTTTCATAGCCAAAATATACAGATTTTACAAAGAGGTTCCTACGGAGTACCGTAGATGTTTAGGGTGATAATAACTTCCCTTTACATAACCAACCCCCTTACCTTAAATCTTTCCGCCTCTTTTTGGGTTATTCTCTCTTTTCCCATTACTTTGGAAAAATGGCTTAGTCTTGAACATTTCTACCGCTACAGGAAAAATGGCGACTTCATTGGGGAAAGATTGACCTCTTACTGGTCCATCCCTATGTGGGTTGAGCCTATCTTTGTTTATATATGTATATGTGTTATTATTGTTTTTGTGTTGTATGTTGTATATATGTTTGTCTGGATTTTCCTGGTTTTCAACGTGCTTGGTGATTACTCATAAGTCCTATACCCAGACTTGGGAAAACTTTAAGATAGGACGGGCAGTATAGTCATGTTAACTTTGAGGAAGTAATCCAAAAAAAAGGAGGCATGAGATCCCCCACTCAGTGGAGGCCCTTTTGATTGTAGTGTCGTTTACCGAGTAATCGGGAAGACATACTGCTTTCAACCTGGGAGCCTGCTGAAACTGAGGACCGTCGAATACCTAACCCATCTTGGCCTTTTAGGTGTAGTGTGGAAGCTATAACAGAGTAATCCATAAATAGTTGTCACGCGATACTACACTCAGACGAGTTTTTCTTAAGAATATTACTAATTACAGAGTTAATCAGGAAGTTGGTAATATCCGAAGGAAGGATGTCAACTCTGGGAACCTCTAGAACGTTGTTCGGAAGGAGATAACTTTTAGACCAATACCTTATGGGTAGTACCTTCGACCTCATGCTCGTGACGTTGAACCTATGAACCCTATATGTGTGATCTTGTGTGTGATTGCTGCATTATGCATCCATGCACTCATAAGCATCTTTTGGGGAGATCTTATTTCAAGGGATTTAAAGGTTGACCATTTATGAATATCTCAGGTACTTTTTAACCATGGATTCTGGAAAGAGAAAGACTAAGAAGTACAGTTTCAAGGATCCTAAGATAGATGAGTTGATCAGTCCCATTCCCGAGATCGAGTATTCTGAAGATTTTCGGAAGAAGTATGGATCCATTATTCCTCTCATGAAGATGAAGATGAAGGAGGGTGTTCTCTCGACCTTGGTCCAGTTCTATGATTCGATGTATCATTGCTTTACTTTTCCCGACTATCAGTTGATGCCTACACTGGAGGAGTATTCTTATCTCTTGGATTTACCTGTTACCGATCGTGTTCCTTTTACTGGTTTGGAGGGTGAGCCAAAACCACATGAGATTGCTTCTTTGATTCATCTGGGGAAGTCTGAGGTGGAAGCCTATATGACTACTAAAGGAGGGATTAGAGGATTACCAGCTCAGTTCTTATTGGACAAAGCTCGTTACATTGCTAGGATGAAGAGTACCGTCGTTTTTGAGGCCATCTTTGCTCTACTTGCTTACGGGTTGTTCTTATTTCCTAATGTGGACAAGTTTGTTGACATTAATGCTATCAGGATCTTCATGATTGGAAACCCAGTTCCTACCTTGTTGGGTGATGCTTATTACTCTATTCATCTTCGGAATTCTTATCATGGGTGGATGATTATCTGTTGCACGCCTCTGTTGTACCAGTGGTTCATCTCTCATATGCCTTGGTTTGATGCTTTTTGGGATGTCAAGAAAGAACCCTGTTGGGCTCCTAAGATCATGGTACTTACTCACTCGGATATTGATTGGTATCATCGAGCTTACCAGGATATAGAGATTATTGACAGTTGTGGTAGTTTCCCCAATGTACCTCTTCTTGGTACAAAGGGAGGAATTAACTATTGAAATTCTGGCAACATATACTTAATGTCACATTGAATGTTATGACACCGTATCTGACAAATTGTACACACACCAAACAGTAATTTAAAAGACAATAAAGAACACAATCAATTGTTAACCCAGTTCAGTGTATAACAACACCTACTCTGGGGGCTACCAAGCCAGGGAGGAAATTCACTATAAGAGGTATTAATTTAGGAATAAACCAACCAGTTTATCTCCTTCACTTAAGACCTACCCAATGCAACTTCAATCTAAGCCCTACTTAAACCTGAGTTCCTACCCACTCCTCCTCAATCACAGCAGTGATACTAATCTACTGATTAATAAGATTATGAAGACATTCTTCAATACACACACTTGATTTTGCTTCAAAGCTTTAATCAAGAGACACAACACTCATGCTTCAAAGCTTTGAGTGATAAATAACCCTTACAACCAAATCCTACTCCAAGTCACTTATCAAGTGATAATTGCTTGGCTCACAGTAGTTACTAAAATTATCACAACTATACAATGCCTTATTGATCTTCTCTAAAAGTGCTCTACACCATTAGGATTCGTGAGAAATATATAAGCAGTCTATTCTTCATTTAGGGCTTCCATAGAAATAGCTAGGGTTAACCAAAGTTAACCTAAAGACTTGGTCTTTGACTTTCATCATAACAGATTAGGGTTAAGCAAGGTTAACCTAATATCCACGTCAATATACTTCAACTCAGAATAGCACACCAGATTCCTGAAAAATCTTAGGAACAATAAGTCTGCACAACAACTTGATCAGTACAGGATGTCTTAACATTGGTTATGACATCATGTATCCTACTCACTGATTTTGGTAGAATTCAGTACATATGATCATAGCTTAATCATCATGATATTCACTCATACTGAGTTGTTCCTGTAGAACATTCCTTCTGCAGAATTTGTCTTTATCCAAGAATGTTATGACATCAGTCATGAAATTCGCAAATCTGGTTTTACCAAAAAATAATGCCAACAAGCAAACACTTACAAACTCCCCCTTTGGCAAATTTTTGGCTAAGACCCCTAAACAATCAGAGATTAGAATGCAGCAGAATTTTTAACAACAGCTAATCTAACTACCAATATCCAATTCTACCAAAATTAGCACAATTACTTCTCCCCCTTTTTAGCCATAAAGAGGCAAAAAGATCTAGTACTTCAAGTTATACAGTCATCAAAAGGAAATCCAAAAAAAATCACAGAAACAGAGATAAGGTATCAAATAGCAGCAGCAAGTTCCAGCATCAATCTTCAGATACTGTCATTCCCTGAGGAAGCACTATTTTCAGCAGCATCTTCTGGTGAGCTTCTTGCAGAACCATCATGATGTTCTTCATCAGCATCCTCTTCCCTTATTTGTTCTTTATTCTCCTCCTGTTCTAGACTAGTAATCAGCTCTTCAAGAGTCCTTTTTCTTGCATCAAGCTCTCTGCAGGTTTCTTTTAGAACAGCTATAACATCAGCTTTCTTGGAATGAGCTTTGACATTTGATGTCTCAGCAGATGTCATAACAATGTCAGGTACATGTGTTCCCTGAAACAGCTTATAGTGAAAACCAAGTGCATGGGCTCTTTTGCACACAGAGTCCTTTTCAACCAGAATATCAGGATACTGGTCAATGATTATGCCACACAGGAGAGAGGGAAAAGCAATGGGGCCTTTAATAGCACAGCTCTCAGCATGTCTCATTGTTTGATCAAAGATGTAGTTGCCATAATCAAAGTTTGTTTTGGTTCCAACAGCATAGATAAATCTTCCCAAACCAGTGGAGATGGTGGATTTGTGGTTGGTGGGAACCCAGTTAGTTGCACCAATTTTGTGCAGTATGGCAAACTTCATACTCAGCTTGCTTGCAGTTAGCTTCCCTTTCAAGGGCCGGTGCTTGACTTGCTTGGAAGTGATGGTTTGACAAACCTGGTTGTCGGTAACTTCAAGCTCGGGTTGAGCATCATCAAGCCTCCCTAGGTATTTGTTTATCACAGTAGGAGAGAAATTTACCTTCCTTCCTCTCACATAAACACTCTTAAAATCAGCTAACTTTCCATCAGCACAACCACCAGACAAATTTACTATGAATTCTTTGACAAGAATCTCATAGCAGTTGGAAAACTTGACCACTGTTTTCATCAGGCCAGCAGCCTTGATGAGATCCATGACTTCCTTACACTCAATAGCACTTTTGTTCAGCTCCCTCTCTAAGGCAATCTTTTTCAGAAACACATACTTCCACCTGCTTTCATTTTCTGGATGGTGAAAGGAGATGTTGTCAATGGCAACTTCAGGAACCTTAGGTAGTTTGCTAGAAGAGGGTTTCTTCCTGATAGGAATGTTTGGAACATTGCTCTCAACATCAAAATCAAAGTCTGATTCCTCATCAGATTCAGAGGGTTCAGGAGCCTTTCTTTTTTTGGCTATAGGTTGTCTCAAGGGTTTTGAGAGACTACCAACAAATACCCTAGCTTTTACCTTACCTTTCCCTTTCGAAGTTTCAGCTTTTTTATCCTTCTCGGCTTCTTCTCTAGCCTTGTTCTCAGGCCTAGCTTTCTCATGAACAACTTCAGTAGCCTTCTCTTTGGAGGGGCTTTGGGCAGCACTCTGCTTTTCTTTTCTACTTATCATCCTTCTAGCTATACTAGGGTTGATATTAGCAATTAAATCATTGTCAGAAAATTCTTCATCAACATCAATGACAGGAGGTTCAACAACCTTGTCAGTAGGGGTCTGGTGATCATTAGGTTTCTTTGGAGATTTCTCAATGTTGTCATCAGGTGTCTCAACATTCTGAGTGACATTGGGATCACTTTCTAAATTAGGGCTAGCAGTTTCTTGGTTAAATGGTACAAATATACCAGGAATAGACTAATTCTCATTAAGAATCCTAGTGAATAGTCTGGAAATAGCTTGATGCACATAAGCATAACCTTCCCTATTAGCTATCTCTAGAGGAACAGAGGATGATGGTTGATAAGATTTACCAGAGGGAGAAGCTTGTGATCTTCTTGCATGTCTGGTTCGTGGCTTCTTGACCTTAATAGGATCAGCTACCATTTCACGAAGTGGAGTTACCTCAAGAACATCAGCATCCATGGAGTTTACGATTGCCCTAGGTTCGGTGTCAATGGGTGAGGAAGATGCAGTTGCCTTTGATGAAGATGATGACACAGATTGTTGAGACATCTTGAGAGATTGAGAAAACAAGTGACAGCGTGTGTGAAATCTTCTTTTGAGGGAATGGAGAGTGATGCAGCAAAATGAGAAGAGGGAGATATAAATATGTCTATTCCTCTTCTTAAACTTTTGGAAAGAAAGAGGGAAACAAATAATTATCCCAATCAGAATAGACTTGATTAACATATCTCTTTCAACCCTTGTATTAAGCAAAATTAATTGCTACATCTCTTCATATTGGCAAATACCCAGCTTTCCCCTTAAATTCTCAAACTGACTAGCATCAAGTGCCTTGGTAAAAATGTCAGCCAGTTGCAGTTCTGTGGCAACATGTTCCAGCTTAATCACCTTCTCCTCCACAAGATCTCTGATGAAGTGGTGTCTAATGTCAATATGCTTAGTCCAGCTGTGCTGTATAGGATTCTTGGATATGTTAATAGTACTCAAATTGTCACAGTACAATGTCATGACATCTTGTGTGACATTATACTCAGTCAGCATCTGTTTCATCCAGATCATTTGAGAACAGCTGCTACCAGCTGCTATGTATTCAGCTTCAGTAGTAGATAGAGACACACAGTTTTGTTTCTTGCTGAACCAAGAGACAAGATTATTTCCCAAAAAGAAGCATCCTCCAGAGGTGCTCTTTCTATCTGAAATTCTGGCTGCAGATACTCAATGTCACGTTCAATGTTATGACACCGTATCTGACTTTCTATAAGACAGTAAATACAAAAACAGTAAAAAACACAGTCAATTGTTTACCCAGTTCAGTGTGCAACAACACCTACTATGGGGGCTACCAAGCCAGGGAGGAAATCCACTATAAGAGATATTAATTCAGGAATAAACCAACCAGTTTATCTCCTTCACTTAAGACCTACCCAATGCAACTTCAATCTAAGTACAACTTAAACATGAGTTCCTACTCACTCCCCCTCAATCACAGCAGTGATACATAAAACAATTTGACTAATGAATTGTTGAAGACACTCTTCAAAACATACACTTGATTATGCTTCACAGCTTTTTAATCAAGCAACACAAATACTCTTGCTTCACAGCTTTGAGTGATACACAAACCTAACTTGACTTTGCTTCACAGCTTTAGTCAAGAGACATACAAACACTCTTGCTTCAAAGCTTTGAGTGTTACACAACCCTTACAATTAAAACCTATTCCAAGTCACTTATCACAATGATAATTGCTTGGATTACAATAGTAAAAACTATGCAGCTTCTAAATGATCTTCTGTCAAAAAGGGATTGCATTCAAAACAGCGGCCCTGTTAAATATATAGCAGCTGCAACTTCAGTTAGGGTTTCCACAAAAAGCTAGGGTTAATTCTGTTTGTCCTTAAGACTAGGTCACAGGACTTTATCAACCAGGTTGGGGTTGAGCTAGGTTAACCCAAAGAAAACGCAGGATTCTGTTCTGGAAAGACTGAGTCATTTTCCTGAAAAAACTCAGAATTAACCAAACTGCATACCTGTTAGTTCAGAACAGGATGTCTTAACATCTGTTATGACATCTGAAAACCTGTCTACTGATTTAGGTAAATGTGATCATTTTGCAAAATGCTCAGATACACACTTATAAACATCAGTACCTGTATGACAATATTTTTCTGCAAAGGTACCTAATAAATCTGTACCTAATAAACTGGAATTTTATGACATCACTCATGACATTCGTACACCTGGTTTTACCAAAAATGCATGCCAATACCTAAACAACTACAAACTCCCCCTTTGGCAGATTTTTGGCTAAAGTCCCTAAGCAATCAGAGATAGATAGCAGCAGCAGAATAAATAAGACTGCAGAAAAATAGAATGTCTAATAAAGTACCAAAATATATCTCCCCCTCTTTAGCCACAAATGGGCCAAAGATACATGTTCTTAAAAGTTATACAGTCATCCAGAAAAAGTAATGAGAGCAGAACTAAAAACTGAACACACTTCCAAACTCTACCAGGTACCAGCATCAACTCCACCAATCAGCAACTCCACCAACCTTTAAGCACTGTCATCAGACTCAGAGGATTTTGGCTTCTTCCTTTTCTTGTGAGCAATGTCAGCATTCTTCTCTTTGTCTGATGTCTCAACATCCTTAGAGACATCTGGATTTGTTTCAGCATTTGAACTTTCTTGATTTAAAGGAACAGAAATGCCAGGAACTGAGTGGTTCTCGTTCAGAATTCATGAAACAATTTTAGCTATTGCTTGACGAACATAGGCTGATCCTTCCCTATTTGCAATTTTAGGGGGAACTGAAGAAGAAAGATGAGATGGATTACCAGAGGCAGAAGCTTGGGACCTTCCTGCATGTCTTGTTCTCAACTCTTTGACCTTGGTGGGGTTAGATTCCACTTTTCTAAGAGAAGAGATCTCCAGGACTTCAGAGTCCTGACAAGAAGAGATTGTCCTAGAATCTTGATCAGAGGAAGAGGTTGAAATCGCCGTATTGGATGATGATGGTGTTTGAGACATTTTGACAGTCTTAGAGGACCAACAGCAACTGAAGAGAAAATTCTGATTGAGAGACTGGGTTTTGATGAGGAGACGAGAGGGGAAGGAAGAAAAGGAGTGTCTATTCAACTTCTTAAAAGAATTGAAGGAAATGGGAAAATATAATTTTAATCCAATCAGAACAAACATAACTCCTTTAACCCTTGTTTTAAGCAAAATTAATTGCTACAATTCCTCATGTTGGCAAATACCCAACTTACCCCTCAAGTTTTCAAATTGATTTGCATCAAGAGCCTTGGTAAAAATGTCAGCCAACTGTAGCTCAGTGGCAACATGTTCCAATTTGATTGTCTTCTCTTCTACAAGGTCTTTGATAAAGTGATGTCTTATGTCAATATGTTTGGTCCTACTATGCTGAATGGGATTCTTGGAAATGTTGATTGTACTCAGATTGTCACAGTACAATGTCATAACATCTTGAGTGACATTATACTCAGTAAGCATCTGTTTCATCCAGATCATTTGAGAACAGCTACTACCAGCTGCAATGTATTCAGCTTCAGCAGTAGAGAGAGACACACAATTTTGTTTCTTGCTGAACCAGGAAACCAGATTATTTCCCAAGAAGAAACATCCTCCAGAGGTGCTTTTTCTATCATCAGCACTACCAGCCCAATCAGCATCACAGTAACCAGTCAGATTTGGTTCACAGCCATGAGAATATAGCAACCCATAGTTGTAAGTTCCACTCACATACTTCAAAATTCTCTTCACTTGATTGATATGACTGACTTTGGGATCAGCTTGGTATCTTGCACAAACTCCAAGTGCAAAGGCAATATCAGGTCTGCTGGCAGTTAAGTACAACAAGCTTCCTATCATGCTTATGTACAGACTTTGATCCACCTTAACCCCACTTGAATCTTTGGAAAGCTTTAAATGAGTAGGAGCAGGAGTCCTTTTGTGACTGGCATTCTCCATACCAAACTTCTTTACAATGTTCTTAGCATACTTGCTTTGAGATAAGAAGATTGAGTCCTCCATCTGTGAGACTTGCAGTCCAAGAAAATAAGTTAGTTCTCCCATGAGACTCATTTCGAATTCAGCCTGCATCTGTTCAGCAAAATGTTTAACCATAGGTTCTGACATTCCTCCAAACACTATGTCATCAACATATATTTGGGCAACCATCAACTTCCCTCCTTCAGTTTTGACAAAGAGTGTTTTGTCCAAGCCTCCTTTTCTGTATCCTTTGTCTGAGAGAAACTTTGTTAACCTGTCATACCATGCTCTAGGAGCTTGTTTCAGGCCATATAGAGCTTTTCTCAATTTGTAGACATGATCAGGGTGGTTTGGATCCACAAAGCCTTTAGGCTATTCAACATAAGCTTCCTCATTCAAGTACCCATTTAGAAAGGCACTTTTCACATCCATCTGAAATAGCTTGAACTTCAGAAGATAAGCAATTGACAATAGGAGTCTGATTGATTCCAGCCTGGCTACAGGTGCAAAGGTTTCATCAAAATCAACCCCTTCAACCTGAGTGTATCCTTGAGCAACAAGTCTTGCCTTATTCCTGGTGACAACTCCTTCAGCATCTGATTTGTTCTTGAAAATCCATTTTGTGCCAATGATGTTAGTTCCTTCAGGTCTAGGAACCAGTTCCCAAACTTCATGTTGCTTGAATTGGTTCAGTTCATCTTGCATTGCACTAATCCAGTATTCATCAGTTAAAGCTTCCTTGACATTTCTTGGTTCCATTTTGGACACAAAACAAGAGTTTGAGATGATTTCTCTAGATCTTGTAATGACTCCATTGCTGGGATCTCCTATGATGAGCTCTTTTGGATGATCCTTCTGAATTCTGATGGAAGAGATCTTGCTAGCTTCCTTTGATTCAGATTCTGTTGTGGTGGTGTTGGGTAGATCATCCTGTTGGGTTGGAGTCTCAAAGAATGTCTCAACATTACAAGGGACATCTATTTCTTCATGATAATCATCAATTATAACATTTATTGATTCCATCATGGCTTTGGTCCTGGAATTGAATACTCTATAAGCTCTGCTGTTTGAGGAGTATCCTAGAAATATGCCTTCATCACTTTTAGGGTCCAGTTTTCTTCTTTGTTCATGATCTGCCAGAATATAGCATTTGCTGGCAAACACATGGAAGTACTTCACAGTTGGTTTTCTTCCTTTCCAGAGTTCAATTATGGTGGATGAGGTTCCCTTTCTCAAGGTGACCCTGTTATGGACATAGCAGGCTGTATTCATAGCTTCAGCCCAAAAATACATAGGAAGTCTTTTGGCATGTATCATTGCTCTGGCAGATTCCTGTATGGTCCTGTTTTTTCTTTCCACAACTCCATTTTGCTGAGGAGTTATAGGAGAAGAAAATTCATGACTAATTCCTTCTGAGGAACAGAAATCATCAAACTTGCTGTTTTCAAATTCCTTGCCATGATCACTTCTGATTCTGACAATACACCCTTCCTTTTCTCTTTGAATTTTTTTGCACAATTCTTTAAAAACTTCAAATACATCAGATTTTTCCCTAATGAAGTTAATCCAGGTGAATCTGGAAAAATCATCCACAACCACATAGGCATATCTTTTTCCACCAAGACTCTCCACTTGCATTGGTCCCATCAGATCCATATGAAGAAGTTCTAGAACCTTAGAGGTGGTCAGATGTCTTGACTTTGGATGTGACATCCTAGTCTGCTTACCAACCTGACATTCACCACAAACTCTTCCTTCATCAATTTGCAGTCTTGGAATCCCTCTGACTGCCTCCATGGAGATAATCCTTTTCATACCTCTTAGATGAAGATGGCCAAGTTTTTGGTGCCACAGTTTCACCTCTTTTTCTTCTTTTGCAATGGAACACACAGAGGAGAAATTAGTGTTCTCAGGCTCCCACAAGTAACAGTTGTCTTTAGATTTGACTCCTTTCATTACAGTTTCTTGCTTTTCATTAATTACAAGACATTCAGATTTTGAGAAATTAACCTTGAATCCTAGATCACACAATTGACTGATACTAATGAGATTAGCAGTCAGCCCTTTTACCAGCAGTACTTCATTCAGACTTGGAACTCCAGGGCAGTCCAAATCACCAACTCCTTTGATTTCACCTTTAGCACCATCTCTAAAGGTCACAAAACTGGTGGTGTGAGGTTTAACATTATTGAGGAGGTTCTTGATTCCAGTCATGTGTTTGGAACATCCACTGTCAAAGTACCAGTCTTCCTTTGCAGAGACCCTCAGGGAAGTGTGGGCTATTAGGGCAGTAGCCTTTTTCTTCCATTTAGAAGCATGTGGTACCTTTTTAGACTTAGGTTTGACACCTGAGTTCTGATTAGGGTATCCATGCAATCTGAAGCAGAAGGGCTTTATGAGGCCATATCTCCCACAATGATGACATCTCCATCTTTGGTACCTTTTCTTCATATGTCTCTGTTCCTGATGTTGAGAGTTGTGTTGAGACATCTGTTTTGACATTTGCTTATCAGGTCTGATCTTCTTATCTGTACCAGATTTCATTGCTTCCATAAATCCTAGTCCAGATTTATTTCCCACATTTTGTCCAACCTGAAGGATCTCTTCCAATTTGTCTGTTCCATTAGTCAGCATCTTGACAGATTTGGTCATTTGATTCAGTTGTGAGTTCAGCAATTGAACTTCCCCTTCTAGATGACTTATAGTTTCAAGGTTTGCCCTTTTTTCAGCCTCCAGCTTTATGATGAGTTTTGATTGTTTCTCATTCTGCACACAAACTTCAGTACTTCTGATACACAATTTCTTGTAAGTATCAGCCAGTTCTTCAAAAGTCACCTCTTCATCACTAATGTCACTTTCAGAGGTACAAACACCAGTTAGAGCAGTAACTAGTTTGGCAGATTCTTCTTCAGAATTACTCTCTGAATCACAGTCAGACCAAGTAACAGTCATTCCTTTCTTTTGTTTCTTAAGAAAGGTAGGACATTCAGCTCGAATATGCCCATATCCTTCACAACCATGGCATTAAATTCCTCTGCCTTGATTTCCCTTCTCTTCTGACCTTGGTCTTCTGCTGGAACTGTCGATGTCAGAGGGAATGTTATGAACATTAGACCTTGACTTTGGATCTATTCTTTTGATGAGTTTGTTGAACTGTCTTCCAAGCATGGCTATAGCTTCTGAAATATTTTCTTCAACATCAGTGTTGGAAACAAGTGCTATGCTCTTGTTCTTCTTGTCACCATTTTCAGTGATCCCCATCTCAAAAGTCTGAAGAGACCCAATAAGTTCATCCACTTTCAACTTGCTGATGTCCTGGGCTTCTTCTATGGCAGCTACCTTCATTGCAAATCTTTTAGGCAAGGATCTGAGAATCTTTCTCACCAATTTTTCTTCTGCCATTTTTTCTCCCAGTGCTCCTGAGGTGTTGGCAATCTCCAAGATGTTCATGTGAAAGTCATGAATGGTTTCATCTTCCATCATTTTTAGATTCTCAAACTTGGTAGTCAACATCTGAAGCCTTGACATTTTTACTTTGGAAGTGCCCTCATGGGTAGTTTTGAGAGTGTCCCAAACTTCCTTGGCCAGTTCATATTGATGTACTAGTCTGAAAATGTTTCTATCAATTCCATTGAACAAGGCATTTAAGGATTTGGAATTTCCCAGGGCTAACTCATCTTCTTCTTTACTCCAATCTTCCTCAGGCTTCAAACTGATTGTCCCATCTTTCTCAGTTATGGTGGGATGGATCCATCCTTTGTCAGCTGCTCTCCAAGCCTTTTTGTCCAGAGATTTTAAGAAGGCAATCATACGAGGTTTCCAGTAGTCATAATTTGTTCCATCCAGAATGGGTGGTCTATTTCCAAAAACTCCTTCTTTGTCCATAGTGCCAGAAAGTGATATCCCTAGATCTCACCCAGTAATACAGGCAGGGTGCCTGCTCTAATACCAATTGAAATTCTGGCTGCAGATACTCAATGTCACGTTCAATGTTATGACACCGTATCTGACTTTCTATAAGACAGTAAATACAAAAATAGTAAAAAACACAGTCAATTGTTTACCCAGTTCAGTGTGCAACAACACCTACTCTGGGGGCTACCAAGCCAGGGAGGAAATCCACTATAAGAGATATTAATTCAGGAATAAACCAACCAGTTTATCTCCTTCACTTAAGACCTACCCAATGCAACTTCAATCTAAGTACAACTTAAACCTGAGTTCCTACTCACTCCCCCTCAATCACAGCAGTGATACATAAAACAATTTTACTAATGAATTGTTGAAGACACTCTTCAAAACATACACTTGATTATGCTTCACAGCTTTTTAATCAAGCAACACAAACACTCTTGCTTCACAGCTTTGAGTGATACACAAACCTAACTTGACTTTGCTTCACAGCTTTAGTCAAGAGACATACAAACACTCTTGCTTCAAAGCTTTGAGTGTTACACAACCCTTACAATTAAAACCTATTCCAAGTCACTTATCACAATGATAATTGCTTGGATTACAATAGTAAAAACTATACAGCTTCTAAATGATCTTCTGTCAAAAAGGGATTGCATTTAAAACAGCAGCCCTGTTGAATATATAGCAGCTGCAACTTCAGTTAGGGTTTCCACAAAAAGCTAGGGTTAATTCCGTTTGTCCTTAATACTAGGTCACAGGACTTTATCAACCAGGTTGGGGTTGAGCTAGGTTAACCCAAATAAAACGCAGGATTCTGTTCTGGAAAGACTGAGTCATTTTCCTGAAAAAACTCAGAATTAACCAAACTGCATACCTGTTAGTTCAGAACAGGATGTCTTAACATCTGTTATGACATCTGAAAACCTGTCTACTGATTTAGGTAAATGTGATCATTTTGCAAAATGCTCAGATACACACTTATAAACATCAGTACATGTATGACAATATTTTTCTGCAAAGGTACCTAATAAATCTGTACCTAATAAACTTGAATGTTATGACATCAGTCATGACATTCGTACACCTGGTTTTACCAAAAATGCATGCCAATACCTAAACAACTACACTATCATCAGCACTACCAGCCCAATCAGCATCACAATAACCAGACAGAATTGGTTCACATCCATGAGAGTACAGCATGCCAAAATTGTAAGTTCCACTCACATACTTCAGAATTCTTTTCACCTGGTTGATGTGACTTACTTTGGGTTCAACCTGGTATCTTGCACATACTCCAACTGCAAAGGAAATGTCAGGTCTGCTGGCTATTAAGTATAGCAGACTTCCTATCATGCTTCTGTACAAGCTTTGATCCACATTTGCCCCACTTGTGTCTTTGGACAACTTTAAATGAGTAGGTGCAGGAGTCCTTTTATGACTGGCATTCTCCATCCCAAACTTCTTGACAATATTCTTTGCATACTTGCTTTGAGACAAAAAAATTGAGTCTTCCATATGTGTGACTTGTAGTCCAAGAAAGTAGGTCAATTCTCCCATGAGGCTCATTTCAAATTCAGCTTGCATCTGGTTAGCAAAATGTTTAACCATTTTATCTGACATTCCTCCAAACACTATGTCATCAACATAAATTTGAGCTACCATTATCTTTCCTCCTTCATTCTTGACAAAAAGAGTTTTATCCAAACCTCCTTTCCTGTATCCTTTGTCACTGAGGAACTTTGTCAATCTTTCATACCAAGCTCTAGGAGCTTGTTTCAGACCATATAATGCTTTCCTCAATTTGTAGACATGATCAGGACAATTTGGATCCACAAATCCTTTAGGTTGTTCCACATACACTTCCTCATTTAAGTACCCATTTAGGAAGGCACTTTTCACATCCATCTGAAACAGCTTTAACTTAAGGAGACAAGCAACTCCCAAGAGAAGTCTGATTGATTCCAGTCTGGCTACAGGAGCAAAAGTCTCATCAAAATCAACCCCTTCAACTTGAGTGTATCCTTGAGCAACAAGCCTTGCCTTATTCCTGGTGACAATTCCTTCAGCATCTGACTTGTTCTTGTAGATCCACTTTGTGCCAAGGATGTTTGTTCCTTCTGGTCTAGGAACTAACTCCCATACTTCATGTTGCTTGAACTGGTTCAATTCATCTTGCATTGCTCCAATCCAGTATTCATCAGTCAAAGCCTCTTTAACATTTTTTGGTTCAATCTTAGACACAAAACAAGAGTTTGTGATAATTTCTCTAGATCTTGTAGTGACTCCACTATTAGGATCTCCTATGATGAGTTCCTTAGGATGATCTTTCTGAATTCTGATGGAAGGATCTTTGTTAGCTTCCTTTGATTCAGACTCTGATGGAGTAGGATTAGGCACATCATCCTTTTTAGACACTTGTGTTGAAGTCTCAAAGAATGTCTCAACATCATATGGGACATTTGTTTCCTCATGGTGATCATCAATTATGACATTTATAGACTCCATCATAACTTTGGTCCTGGAATTGAACACCCTATATGCTCTGCTATTTGTAGAGTATCCTAGGAATATTCCTTCATCACTTTTAGGGTCCATCTTTCTCCTTTGTTCACGATCCGTCAGAATATAGAATTTGCTTCCAAAGACATGGAAGTACTTCACTGTAGGCTTTCTTCCTTTCCATAGTTCATAAAGGGTGGATGATGTTCCCTTTCTCAAGGTGACCCTGTTGTGGACATAACAGGCCGTATTCATAGCTTTAGCCCAAAAATGAATAGGAAGCTTCTTGGCATGTATCATTGCTCTGGAAGATTCTTGTATAGTCCTGTTTTTCCTTTCCACAACTCCATTTTGTTGAGGAGTTATAGGTGAAGAGAACTCATGATTGATTCCTTCTAAGGAACAGAACTCATCAAACTTACTATTTTCAAATTCCTTACCATGATTACTTCTGATTCTGACAATGCATCCTTCTTTTTCTCTTTGAATTCTTTTGCAAAATTCTTTAAAAACATCAAATACATCAGACTTTTCCCTAATGAAGTTTATCCAGGTGAATCTGGAAAAATCATCCACAACAACATAGGCATATCTCTTTCCACCAAGACTTTCCACCTGCATGGGACCCATCAGATCCATATGTAGAAGTTCTAGCGCCTTAGAGGTGGTCAGATGTCTTGTCTTTGGATGTGACATTCTAGTTTGCTTTCCAACCTGACATTCACCACATACTCTCCCTTCATCAATCTGAAGCCTTGGAATCCCTCTGACAGCCTCCATGGATATGATCTTTTTCATCCCTCTAAGATGTAAATGACCAAGTTTTTGGTGCCACAGTTTCACTTCCTTTTCTTCTTTGGCTATAGAGCACACAGAAGAGTAGTTAGTGTTCTCAGACTCCCATAAGTAACAGTTGTCTTTTGATCTGACTCCTTTCATTACAACTTCTTGTTTTTCATTAGTTACAAGACATTCAGACTTGGTGAAGTTGACCTTGAATCCTAGATCACATAGTTGACTGATACTTATGAGATTAGCAGTCAGACCATTTACCAGCAACACTTCATTTAGGTTTGGAACTCCAAGGCAGTCCAAGTTTCCAACTCCTTTGATTTCTCCTCTAGCACCATCTCCAAAAGTGACATAACTAGTAGTATGAGGTTTGACATCATTCAGCAGATTCTTGATTCCAGTCATGTGTTTAGAGCATCCACTGTCAAAGTACCAGTCTTCCTTGGCAGAAACTCTAAGGGAGGTGTGAGCTATCAGGGCTGCAGTCTTTTTCTTCCACTGTTGAGTATATGGTGCCTTGTTAGTTTTAGGTTTGACATATGGGGTCTGATTAGGATATCCATATAATCTGAAGCAGAATGGCTTTATGTGACTAAACCTCCCACAATAATGACATCACCATCTTTGATACTTTTTCTTCATATTTCTCTGTTCTTGATGTTGAGTCATATGTTGTGACATCTGCTTTGACATTTGTTTATCAGGCCTGGTCTTCTTCTTGTCAACAACAGATTTCTTTGCAGCCACAAATCCTAGACCAGACATGTTCCCTGCATTTTGTCCAGGATGAAGGATTTCTTCCAACTTGTCAGTTCCATTTGTTAACATCTTGACAGACTTAGTCATCTGATCAAGTTTGGAGTTCAACATTAGAACTTCACCTTCGATATGACTTATAGTAGCAGTGTCTGCCTTCTTCTCACCCTCCAACTTCATTATGAGCTTTTTCTGTTTCTCATTTTGCTGACAGACTTCAGCACTTCTGATACATAGCTTCTTGTAGGAGTCAACAAGTTCTTCAAATGTAACTTCCTCATCACTAGAATCATTATCAGATTTACAAACACTAGACAGTGCAGTAACTAGTTTAGAAAATTCTTCTTCAGAGTTACTTTCTGAGTCACCATCAGACCAAGTAACAGACATTCCTTTCTTTTGTTTCCTTAGAAAGGTAGGACATTCAGCTCGAATGTGCCCATATCCTTCACATCCATGGCATTGGATTCCTCTGCTTTGATTTCCCTTTTCTTCAGACTTAGTTCTTCTACTGGAGTCATAGGATCTGCTAATGTCAGAGGAAATGTTCTTGACATTTGACCTTGACTTTGGGTCCATTTTCTTGATGAGTTTGTTGAACTTCCTCCCAAGCATAGCTATAGCTTCTGATATATTCTCTTCATCACTCTCCTTGCATTCATCTTCAGTATTGGATACAAGGGCTATGCTCTTGTTTTTCTTGTCAACATTGTCACTGATCCCCATCTCAAATGTCTGAAGTGACCCAATGAGTTCATCAACCTTCAAGTTGCAGATATCCTGAGCTTCCTATATAGCAGTCACTTTCATTGCGAACCTTTTAGGCAAGGATCTGAGAATCTTTCTCACCGGCTTTTCTTCTGACATCTTTTTTCCCAATGCTCCTGAGGTGTTGGCAATTTCCAAGATGTTCATGTGAAACTCATGAATGGTCTCATCTTCCTTCATCCTTAGATTCTCAAATTTGGTAGTGAGCATATGAAGTCTTGACATTTTTACTTTGGATGTACCCTAATGGGTGGTTTTGAGAGTGTCCCAAACATCCTTGGCCAGTTCACATTGATGTACTAGTCTGAATATGTTTCTATCAATTCCATTGAACAAGGCATTCAAAGATTTAGAGTTACCCAGGGCTAACTCTTCTTCTTCTTTGCTCCATTCTTCCTCAGGTTTCAGACTAGTCGTCCCATCTTTCCCAATTATGGTGGGATGGTTCCATCCTTTGTCAGCAACTCTCTAAGCTTTCTTGTCCAGTGACTTCAAAAAGGCAATCATACGAGGTTTCCAATAGTCATAGTTTGATCCATCCAGAATAGGTGGTCTGTTCCCAAATCCTCCTTCCTTGTCCATAGCGCCAGAAAATAATATCCCTAGATCTCACCCAGAAAGACAGGCAGGGTGCCCGCTCTGATGCCAATTGAAATTCTAGCAACAGATACTTAATGTCACAATGAATGTTCTGACACCATATCTGACAAATTGTACACACACCAAACAGTAATTTAAAAGACGGTAAAGAACACAATCAATTGTTAACCCAGTTCAGTGTATAACAACACCTACTCTGGGGGCTACCAAGCTAGGGAGGAAATTCACTATAAGAGGTATTAATTTAGGAATAAACCAACCAGTTTATCTCCTTCACTTAAGAACTACCCAATGCAACTTTAATCTAAGTCCTACTTAAACATGAGTTCCTACTCACTCCCCCTCAATCACAGCAGTGATACTAATTACTGATTAATAAGATTATGAAGACATTATTCAATACACACGCTTGATTTTGCTTCAAAGCTTTAATCAAGAGACACAACACTCGTACTTCAAAGCTTTGAGTGATAAATAACCCTTACAACCAAATCCTACTCCAAGTCACTTATCAAGTGATAATTTCTTGGCTCACAGTAGTTACTAAAACTATCACAACTATACAATGCCTTATTGATCTTCTCTAAAAGTGCCCTACATCATTAGGATTCGTGAGAAATATATAAGCAGTCTATTCTTCATTTAGGGCTTCCATAAAAATAGCTAGGGTTAACAAAATTTAACCTAAAGACTTGGTCTTGGACTTTCATCATAACAGATTAGGGTTAAGCAAGGTTAACCTAATATCCACGTCAATATACTTCAACTCAGAATATCACACCAGATTCCTGAAAAATCTCAGGAACAATAAGTCTGCACAATAACTTGATCAGTACAAGATGTCTTAACATTGGTTATGACATCATGTATCCTGCTCACTGATTTTGGTAGAATTCAGTACATATGATCATAGCTTAATCATCATGATATTCACTCATACTGAGTTGTTCCTGTAGAACATTCCTTCTGCAGAATTTATCTTTATCCCAGAATGTTATGACATCAGTCATGACATTCGCAAATCTGGTTTTACCAAAAAATAATGCCAACAAGCAAACACTTACAACTATAACCTTGTTCTTGCACGACGGAAGCTTGGTTATCCGATGAGGGATAAACTAAATAGTATTCATTTGAGTAGTTTCTTTATGACGGATGGAGAAGACCATAGGGAAGATAGGTTGAAGATTTTGAAGGTCTGGAGTCACATTCATAAGAAGAGTAGGAAGTATTTGGAACCTAGGGGTGTTGTTTCTTTGGAGCCATATCTTTAGTGGGTCTAAACGAGAGCTATTCAATTGAAGATGTCGTATTCCCGGGAAACACCTATGCTTGGTCTGTTTGTGAAGACCACTCCTCCCTTATTAGATGATCTAGAAGAGCTGCAGCTTTATTTGGTCATGATGCAACAGGAAAAGGACGCTTGGAAGAATAAGTGTCAAACTTTAGAGATTTCCTATAGAGCATACTTGAAGGAGAAAGATGACTTGATTGGGATCCTTCAGAGTCGAGTGGTAGAGACTATGGAGAGGAAAGGGGATTTATTTTCTCCTAAGCCTCAATCAGATGCTAATCACTCACTTCCTGATTCAGGTGATTGGAAGAAGGTTGCCACCAGGTATGCGGAAGAAAACCAGATATTGAAGGCTCAGATTTCCAGGCTCACAGGGAAGCGCCAGCGTATAGAGTGATCTCCAT
Organism: Vicia faba; assembly: GCA_948472305.1. Taxonomy (NCBI): domain Eukaryota; kingdom Viridiplantae; phylum Streptophyta; class Magnoliopsida; order Fabales; family Fabaceae; genus Vicia; species Vicia faba. The sequence continues at coordinate 1,386,038,670 of OX451739.1, forward strand.
CAGTTTTACTTCTCAGGGTTTTAGATTTTATTTTCATCTTGTACTTGGGTTCATTAAAACTTGTAATCCATTTTGGAGTTGTTATAATAAAAATTTTCAGTATTTCAAATGCGTTATTACTTTGATATTTTCAATATGTCCATAAATTTTAAATCCCTTGAAATATTAAATAAAATCATGTGCATTACATATCATGCATCATATTGCACATATTTCTTGCATTTGTTATGCATATCCAGGTGTCTTACCAAGCTTCTTTACTTTGTTCAGCAAGTTGACTCACCACTATAACACTCGGGCTAATCTCAGAAAGAAGATGGAAAACCTAGAACAAGAGAATTGCGCGCTGCGTAAGGAGGTTTCTGCTTTGAAATCCAGCATGGCTAATCTGACTACTCTGATGGAAGCTCTGGTGGCTGCTCAGAATCAGCCACTGAGTGTTTAACCTCAACGAACAAGGGCAACTACTGAAGCTCTGACTATTCCCGTATCTGCTACTCCAGCTGTTGTTCATAATCAAATGCCTCAAGGTTATCCATGGGGAATGCTAGAGAATTTTACACCTGAAGGTTTCAATCTTGGTCCTCAAGATACTCCGATTGTTCAGACTATTGTTACTCCGACACCTCATGTGGTGCATGCTGCTGTTGCTGCGCCTCCGTTGGTGAATATGGTTCCATTTGTTAATGATGATGTGTGTCGTCCTTTCCCTCCACCGAGTGAAGACTTGGGTCTTTATGACATAATGGATGATTTTCAAGAGCAGTTTGACAAGATGCAAAGAGAGATGAAGATCCTCAGGGGAAAAAAGCTATTTGGGCAGAATGTGAATGAGCTATGCTTGGTCCTGAATGTTAAGATACCTGATAAGTTTAAGGTCCCATAGTTTGAGAAGTACAATGGAAACACTTGCCCTCGTGCTCATCTGGTGATGTACGTGAGGAGAATGTCTACCCATATTGATGATCAGCGTCTGCTGATTCACTTTTTTCAGGATAGTTTGACCGGTGCTGCGCTGAAGTGGTATATTAGTTTGGACAGTGCCAATATCCATACTTTCAAAGATTTGGGAGAAGCATTCATCAAACAATACAAGTACAACATGGACATGGCGCCTGATCGTAATCAACTCAGGGCCATGGTTCAGAAAGGCAGGGAATCGTTCAAAGAGTATGCACAAAGATGGCTTGAGGTAGCCACCCAAGTGATTCCTCCCATGGAAGAGAAGGATATGACTAAGATTTTCTTGAAAATGCTGGGTGCTTTCTACTACGAGAGGATGGTAGAAAGTGCACCAAATGATTTTACTGAAATGGTAGGAATGGGTATCCTCTTAGAGGAGGCTGTAAGAGAGGGTCGTTTAACGAAGAGTGAAAGTTCTGGAGGTGTGAAGAAACTATCTTATGGGTTTACCAAGAAGAAGGAATGGGATGAAAATGTTGTTATGCAAGAGAGGAGGGTTAATACCCCTAGAAGGATTTATCAGTGTCATCAGCAGGTCGCCTTAGTTACTCCAGTTGTGGGTGCCACTCCAACTACCGTTGCTTATCAGAGACTGTCCCAACAGGGGAATCAAGGGTATAATCAGAGAAGGGAAAGTTATAACCCTATTACTATGAGCTATATAGAGTTACTATCGGTATTGATTCAGAAGAAGTTGGTTCATACCCGACCACCTCCTGTCGCACCATCACCATTGCCTTGGTATTACAAAGCAGACCAAACATGTGCTTTTCATCAGGGAGCACCAGGGCATAATGTTAAGAATTGTTATCCTTTGAAGACAGAGGTACAGAAGTTCGTAAAGTCTGGTGTTTTATCTTTCAAGGATGTGGCACCTAATGTGAAAGACAGTCCTCTACCCAAGCATGGGGGAGTAAGTGTTGTGAATATGGTGGCTGGTTGTCCAGGCGACTTCCGGATTTTTGATATTAATCTGGTTAGAGGAGATTTGGTGAAAATGCATGCAGACCTTTATGAATTTAGCTACTATACGCATGACCATGCCGGTTGTGTTATTTGCAGTACAAATATACAGGGTTGCGATAAGATAAAGGCTGATTTACAAGAGATGATGGATGATGGCCTAATCCCCATAATCAGGCCTATGGCAGAGTATGAAGAGGAGTTGAATATGGTTTCTGGATGTCCTGGAGAATTCAGAATTTTTTATGTAGAGTATATGAATGAAGACCTTGTGCAATTGCATGCTACCTTATGCCATATGGCTGGCCATGTGGAACACCAATATGGATCTTGCCGAGTTTGCTGTCGAAATTCCCAAGGATGTTCAATCGTGAAGAAGGGTGTTCAGTTGTTGTTAGACAATGGAATTATCAAGGTTACAAGTCAAAGGGATGATTACCATGAAGTTGATATGGTTGAGGTTTGTTTGACTGAAGAAGGGTCGGATGAAGAGTATGCCTCTGCAGATGAGTGTTTCTCCTCATATGAGGATTTATTTTTTAGAAATGAATCAATAATGACTGATTGTGTTGAAGAAGGGGTAAACGTCATTGTACCTTGTTTTTAGGCACCCGTCCATCTTTAAGTTGAATATTATAGCAAGCCAGTTGTTACCCAATTGGTGATTAGTTTGTCGGGTCCTATCCCCTACAAATCAGATAAGGTTGTGCTTTACAAATACAACGCTACAATCTTAGAGGATGGAGTAGAAGTTCCCATCTAGCCAATGCCTGATGTTGGGAATATTTCTGAAAATAGCAGGGTGACCCACAGCGGTCGTGTGTTTGCACCAGTTGTTCGAAGAGATGTTATTGATGGAAAGATAATTACTGAGAATGTTGAACCCAAGAAGGCTACGGGTGAGACTAGTGAGGTTGCGTTAGAGAAAGAAGTGGATGATATTTTAAAGATAATCAAGATGAGAGACTACAGAATTGTAGATCAGCTACTGCAGACTCCTTCAAAAATATCTATCTTAGCTTTATTGATGAACTCTTCTGCTCACAGAGAATCTTTGATGAGGGTACTGGACCAAGCTTTTATGGAGAGTGATATGCCAATAGACCAATTCAGTTGTGTAATAGGGAACATTACATCATGTAATAACTTGAGCTTCTGTGATGATGAATTACCAGATGAAGGAAGGAATCATAACTTGGCCCTCCACATCTCTATGAACTGCAAGAATGATTCACTATCCAATATGCTGATTGATAATGGATCCGCGTTGAATGTTATACCGAGGAGTACACTTATGATGTTGAAATATCAAGGAACGCCTATGCGCCCGAGTGCCATCATTGTGAAAGAGTTCGATGGATCAAGGAAATTTGTTATTGGTGAAGTGGACTTGCCTATTCATATAGAACCACATTTGTTTCAGATTACTTTCCAGGTCATGGACATTGTTCCCGCTTATAGTTGTTTGTTGGTACGATCGTGGATTCATGAGGCAGGGACTGTCACTTCAACTTTACACCAAAAACTGAAGTTTGTACGTGAAGGGAAATTAGTGATCATAAATGGGGAACAAGCATTATTGATATCTGATTTGTCCTCTTTCAGCTGCTGTTGGAACATAGTTCCAAGCCTTATCCATTCACAATATAAGAGGAAATGAGAATTCCATGTTTTGACTTAAGGATGCGCAGCAGGTTGTACGTAAGGTTCATAGTGAAGTGTGGGGACGGATTGTGGATCCACCTGCGAACAAGAACAGAGCTGGCTTGGGGTTCTCTTTGAAGAATGACAAATGTAAGGGCATGAAGCCGAGGTCTGCCGCAAGCAAGTATCAAGACATCTTCCATAGAGGGGGTTATCTTCATCCAACTATTTCCAGGATTAATGCCATTGTAGTAGATGAAGCAGAGCAGGAAATGTGGAATTATGTGACGCACGGAGTTAGGGTTCAGAACTGGATCACCATTGATGTTCCCTCTTGCATACATGTTTCAAAGTAATTTGTTTGTGTTAATCTTTTTGAAAAGCTTTCACTCTGCCCAAGGTGAAAGTATTAATATTGTATGGGCTTATCTGTTGGCTTTGATTTTTAAAATCAATAATAAAAGTTGTCTTTGTTTCCCAAAAATTGTGTTTTTTTGTTGCTTTTTCTTGGAAAATAGTAATCAGAAAAAACCTTTCAAAATAAATAATAACTGAAATTATATCTACATGATCACTTGCTATATGTGTCAGTTTCTAAAAGCAATCATAAATCATATGTGCAGATTAATTAAAAAACCCTTTAAATACAATGATCCTGCAGCCTCTCCCAACTTTGAATGTCCTGTGTATGAGGCTGAAGAAGAAGATTATGATGAGATTCCAGAAGAGGTCTCGCGGTTGTTTGAGCACGAGGAAAATACCATTCATCCATATAAAGAGCCATTGGAAGTGATCAATTTGGGTTCAGAAGAAGATCCGAAGGAAGTCAAAATTGGAGCATTGTTGCATCCTGATGTAAAGAGCTGGTTGATTGAGTTGTTGAAAGAGTATGTAGATATTTTTGCTTGGTCTTATTAAGATATTCCTGGTCTAGATACAGATATTGTGGAGCATCGTTTACCGTTGAAGCAAGAGTGTCCGCCAATCAAACAGAAGTTGAGAAGAACTCACCCAGATATGGCAATGAAAATCAAAGAGGAGGTTCTAAAGCAGTTTAATGTTGGTTTTCTTGTGACGTCAGTGTATCCTCAATGGATTTCCAATATTTTCCCAGTATCGAAAAAATACGGAAAAGTCTGCATGTTTGTATATTACAGAGATCTAAATAAAGCTAGTCCAAAAGATGATTTTCCATTGCCACACATTGATATGTTAGTGGATAGCACATCAAAATTCAAAGTATTCTCGTTCATGGACGGATTTTCTGGGTATAATAAAATAAGAATGGCTCCGGAAGACATGGAAAAAACAACGTTTATCACAACCTGGGGAACATTCTGTTACAGAGTGATGCCCTTCGGGTTGAAGAACACTGGTGGAACGTACCAGAGGGCTATGACAACACTATTCCATGATCTGATGCACAAGGAAATCGAAGTATATGTTGATGATATGATTTTCAAATCCCAGAATAAAGAAGAGCATGTAGAAGATTTGTTGAAGTTGTTTCAGCGTTTGAGGAAGTATCGTCTCCGCTTGAATCCAAATAAATGCACCTTCAGTGTTCGATCAGGAAAATTGTTGGGTTTCATTGTTAGCCAGAAAGGAATTGAAGTTGACCCTGATAAAGTCAAAGAAATTCAAGAGATGTCAGCACCAAAAACTGAAAAGCAAGTCATAGGTTTCCTTGGGCGTTTGAATTATATTTCCATATTCATTTCCCACATGACTGCAACATGTGAACCGATCTTTGAGTTGTTAAAGAAAGATCAAGGTTATGTGTTGACGGATGACTGCCAATGGGCATTTGAAAGTATTAAAGAATATCTGCTTGAACCTCCTATCTTGCTCCCTCCTGTCGAAAGAAGACCGTTGGTCATGCCCTATATTGCTCCATAGAAGTCCAGTTTCAGAGCTCTGTACTCAACTTCAATAGGTAGATTCTTTCATCAATTCTTCAAAACTTTGATATCATTGTGATGCTCTCATTGCCATGGTTCTAGTCGCAACACTTACTTCTTACTGGAAACACGTTTTGACCATGAAATTTCAAATCTCTTTTCAAAACTTTCTTTCCAAATTGCTTGAGCTACAGTTTATATAAATTTGGCGCGAGGGTGTGGTTGTCTTCGTCTTTAAGAGACGAAGTGAATGGCATAGGTTTGAGCTTCTGATTTTACAGTTTGAGAGACCTACAATTTACGTTGGCTGGAAGTTGAAGATGACCAATGTGTCATCTTCCAACCAATGATGGCATGCCACTTGTTATTTTTTAATTCTGATTTTATTTCTGATTCAGTGCTTTATTCACTAATGACTATGATATGCACAGCGCACCAGATCCCTTAGATTTGATTACTAACGCGTTTTGACTCTCATCCAATGGTCCACATATTTTTTACTTTTATTTTCTTTTCTGATTTTTTATATTTAATTATTTTAAACTTCAAAAAATCATAGAAAATTCATTTTAAGTCTAAAAAATCTGAAACAATTATGAAAATATTTTCAATTATTATCTTTCTGATTTTTATTTTTTCACAATTTAATTTTGTGTTTTGGTATTTTTTATAAATTTACACTTTATTGGAATTGTTTTAAATGTTTAAAAATACTTTTATAAATTTTTAAATTCTGAAAAAATTATGGAATGATCCAATGATATTGTGACAAATATTGGTGACCTTATTTTATTTTTGTTTATGACTTTGCTATTTTTTTTTATCATTTTTAGTTTATTTTACCCCTTTCTTTTAATTTTAAAAATAGTGTCTACCTTTAAAAAAATTGCCAAAAAATTTATAAAATTATTTTAGTTCATTTTTTATTTTTCTATGGTCTTACTTTTTATTTCTTGATTAATTTGGACATAGTTGATATTTTTCTCTTTTATTTTTATTTTTAAATATTATTTTTAAACCTTTTTGTATATATTAAAATGTAATATTATTTTGTGATTATTTTCTGGCTGTTCTTTGGTTAAATTTTTGATCATGAACTATATTAACATCATTGGATCCATGGTGTTGAGTCTAACTCCACAAAAAATGGATGAATGATTTTAATAATAGTTTGATTAAATTTAATCCAAAAGTGATTTGTATATTCTCTCCCACCCCTCTTCATCTCATCCTCTTCTTATTGCACTAAATGTTGTTGGAGAATGACCTTTATATCATGTCTCAAAACAAATGGTGCATAGATTTCTATTGACCGGCCTCAAAATAGATGTGACTTCTATATAAGTCCACTTACGATTGCTTAACATAGCGTTAAATTTTGTCCCAATTTGAATAAATGATCATTAGTGGCCCAAACTTATGTTTGCAAGCTCAAGTCTGTTAATTTGATCTCTTTAATCCAATAACCTTGAGATTCATTGTGTGGAGGCTTTGGTTCTACCAATCCTCTAATGGATCTACAACACCTTTGGTCAACACGGATCACTTAAACATCGTAAATCATTAAATGATGCTCATAAGGATTCCAAATGGATGATATACTTGACAAAAAGTAAATGCAACTTGTTGTGTAGGGGCTTTGGTTCTACCAATCCTCTAATGAGTTCCAAATGAAAATTTCAAGATGATCATCTAACTAACCACTAATCACTAATAATTGATTTTATTTTGTGTTTTTATTTTATGTTCTTTACTTTATGCACCATTTACTTTTAGCATTTACATTTCATGATATTTTTCATCTTTGCTCACTTGAGCCCCTTTATATTCTTGTCATTTTTTATTTTGCTCACTTGAGCTTTTATTTTCTTTTAAAGACACCTAATAATCAACATAAACCCTAAAAATCTTTAATGATACTTGGACTATTTGGTTACTACCCTTGGCATTATGGAGCATTAGACTTTTTGGATTTAGGATTAGAAACCTTGGCCTATGATTGAAGACCTTGTGATCTTATCTGATTATTTTGTCTGAAGCTCTTGAGGTTTACCTCAAGACATTGGGTTGTTTGTTTATTTTGTGTGCAGGTTATTGTGATTACACCCTTTGTTTATAATCTTGAATTCACCCGTATACAGCCATTACTCTACCCAATTTTTGTGAAGACTTAATACACTTGAAGTTTGGTTCTCTCAAGAGGTCTAGTATTTTTGCTTGTTTGGTTTCAATCCAAAGAATAAGAATTCTATCTTGGCTCATAGTGTCAAGTATTGGCTTCTTGTTAGTTAGATGGTTCTTATCCCTAGCTTTTACCTTATGCTTTAGGATAGCCTCTTCTTCTTCTCCCATCTTCTTTAATTTCAAAAATCTTCTCCCCCCTTTTGAAAACTCTTCTTGTTTTAAACTTGAATTACTTTTATAATAAACTTGGACTTAGGTCCATGCATTTTCATAAATAAACTCCAATAAACTTAATAATATTTTGACATCCTTTTTGTGAGAAGAATAAAAGTCAATCAATCTCATTTCAAACCATTTTTCCACTTTGGCTTTTATCTTTAAACTTTTCTCAAAAAAAGATCGAACTCTTGTCAATCCTTGTAGTGATGGAAACAATTATACTTATTCAATATGTAGTGAAGAGAGATATTTTCCACTCAGGTGTTGAGTGAGGCATTGTTGATTTTAAACTCCAAGCCATATCCTCCACTTTGAGATGATGCAAATTCTCCTTTCTCATGATTGTAGGTCGTAGGTATGTTTTCCACACGGACAATGACGATGATGTTTTATCTCAGAAAATTGACCAACACATTTGTGTTTTAAAATTTTTAAAAGAGGAACTATGTGTACCATGATCCCCTATTGCACGAAAAGTTGGTACGTAGGTAATAAAGGTTTGCAACCGCGGCGGGTGCAAAAATAATAAATATATTTCTTTTCTCACCTCCACCATCTATTTTATACAACATGTTTCATAGACAAAATATACATATTTTACAAAGAGGTTCCTACGGAGTACCTTAGATGTTTAGGGTACTAATACCTTCCCTTTGCATAACCAACCCCCTTACCTTGAATCTTTCCCCCTCTTTTTGGGTTATTCACTCTTTTCCCATTCCTTTGATTTGTATTTTGATTTGTATAAGTCTAGTCAACCCAATGGCTTAGTCTTGAACATTTCTACCGCTACACAATCCATTAGAGAACCATTTGATTAAGAATCACCCATCAAACCTTAGATTAGTTGGTGAGATGGATGCAATTGTGAACACATACAATATGAACATTCAAAGTAACATATATACACATATTGATGTTAGTTAAAAGAACATATGTACAAGATACACAATTCAAGGTTCTTGGTAATCTCTTAAGAGTAAACTTAAAGATCGGATAAAGAGATAAACAACCCTAATGTGTGTGTCTTGATGCATTGTGACATGAAATGATGAGAAACCTTAGGGGGGAAATTTGGGTTATAACAACTTCCCTTATTTAAGTGTCTTCTATCCGGAGATACGAAGGTTAAAATCTTCGTCTCAACGCGATTGAAGTTAGTTAAATATAAAACAAACCCTATTATTGGTCATAAGATGCCATGCAATTCTTATGATTATGAATGCAAATGACCGACTCCGAAGGTGATATAAAACACCATCGGGGGTAGTAGAAAATAAAAACAAAAGATCAAAAAGAGAGTTCAACCAAGAAAATAAATCGTTGGGGAACAGAAGACTCAACTTTATTAGGGTAATGCCCAAAGAGGAGATAAGGCATCACTAACTCAAATAATGAGGAAAAAGCAATGGATGACAATGATCGACAGATAACTGTGAACTACCCTCCTATAAAGGGGATAGAAAAAAGTAGCATCGACTCACTGGGAATAAAAAATAATAACCCGAAGGATGTAAATAGAAGCGGTAAGATGATACCGGTAAATACCAACATTAAGGTTGGTAACAAATGATTGGAATCATTACTTATGAATAGAAACATATGAAATCTTTTTATAGCAAAGTTAATCTCAACAATAAACTATCTCCCGTAATGAAGAGAGTACCACCCGTTGGAGTAAAACCTCAACAACGAATTATCTCCCTTAAGGACGAGACTACCATCCATTGGAGTAAAAATCTCAACAACAAACTATCTCCCATAATGACGAGACTACCATCCATTGGAGTAAAACATCTCAACAACGAACTATCTTGCATAATGACAAGACTACCATTAATTGGAGTAAAACATCTCGACAATGAACTATATCCCATTATGACGAGACTATCATTCATTGGAGTAAAACATCTCAACAACAAACTATCTCCCATGATGACAAGACTAATATCCATCGGAGTACAAATCTCAACAAAGATCTATCTCCCATAATGATGAGACTACCATTCATTGGAGTACAAAGTCTTCTCTGGTATTGACAGACTTACTGGGGAAGAACATGTTGCTCAAATAAAGAGACATGTCATTTGTTGTTTACGAAGAGGATTACGATAATGCTGCAGGGAGCTGAATCTTAACTTTCTGGGGAAGTGCCAATACATTCCTGCTGAGGTGATAATGTAAGGCCCGTTTATTTAATTAATTATTTAATTAAATTATTTTCGAATTATTTGTTAAAGTTGTGAGATGTGGAGAATTATTGGCATAAGTTGCTAGATTATTATTAGTTAATTAAGTAGTTGATTAATAATAATAATAATGGAATTAATAGAATATTCGCGTTGGGCCTATTTTATTGGTTGGAAGTAGTATAGTGGGGGTGTGAAAGTTAAGCCTAATAGGATTAATGGTATAAGGTTAAGCTGACACAAGGATTTGGTTATTTGGTAAAATAAGAAGGCTTGTGCGTAACCATGTGAAGATGCATGGAAGAGAGGAGCAAAGTTGCACGATTGTTGAGCAGAGCAAGGCAAGGTTGTCAATTGGAAATTTTGGTAGAGCGACCTTCAATCCAGGTAAGGGTGGGGTTCTGACCTTATAATGGGATTGATGATGATTGTTATGGGGGAATTGATCATATTTATGACTATTGTACATTGATATTCTTGATCTATTATTGAAGTTGCTTGTTTCTTCATGTTGTGGTCGTTTAGGGAGTTACCGTATGACTGTCTTGTATGATTAATGAACTTGTTATAAGAAATTTCCCGCCTGTTATGTTATGGGTGTTTTGAGTTATCTGTATAACTTCCTAGTAGAATCGATGAATAGGTTAGGGTAGATTATAACTTTTTGATGTAGTCGTTAGGTTGCCGTTGTTGTGTTATTCTGAGCAGTTGGCCGAAAATTATGGATTGTGTTGTGGTGGTCGTTATGACGTTGTATTGTTCCATGTTGTTGGCCAGAATTAGTAGTCGAGGAGGATACAAATGGTGTTAGGTGTCTAGCACCATGTAGGCTGCGAGGTGTGTTGGGAATGGATGTGTTGGATGTCGAATGACATTAGGTTGTGGGGCGTGCCGAGGAGCACAGTACTATTGTCGAGCTGCACGAAGTTGCATGTTGTGTCGAGGAGCATAAGATAGTTGTTATTTTTCTTAGTTCATGTGCATGCCGAGGGGAATGTAGTTCTTACCTAACCCCATTTCTCGTGCATGTTGATTTGGTCGATACCAGTGTTGTATAAGTTGTTCTGAGTTGAGAAGTTTCAGGTTGATGAATTATGTTGAGGTGCCTCTAATTGTTGGAAGATATTATATTGTAGGCTTACGGCTAAAGTTGAATTATGTTGAGTTGATGTTTGAATTATTGTTTATGTTATAGGCTTATGGCCAACATTGATTTACGTTGAGTTGTTGTTTTTTGTTGTTGCTACATTCATGTTGTGTCGCATACATCGCATATCAAGTTGGAGTTGATGCTCGTTAAGTTGGCCTGGATTGGAAAAATATTAAGTTGAAGGCTTATGCCTTCTTGATGCCTCTATTTACTGGCATATTATTAAGTTGGGGGTTTTGATCCATTGGTACCACATGCATGTGCATTAAAACAAGTCGCATTCCGTGTTGCTTTCTGAGTTGTTGTATGGATGAATTGGTGATGTTACTGTTGTTAAAGAGCTGCGAAGTGGTTATTTTGTATAAATTGTTTCTAATGTATTATTTTCATGCGTTCTATTATATTGTTTGATATCTCACCCCTTCTGTTTGAATGTTACCCATATGTTGGTAACGTGCAGGTAATCCAGAGTGAATGCGGTTTACCTTCAGTAGTTCGAGTCGGTGTCATTGCTCTAATACGTAACACTTGAAGGGATGAATGATTGTTGCTTTATTGTTGTTATTACTTTAGTTGTTTAATTTTAAGTTGATTTTCATTAAGTAATTATTATTTTGAGTTGTTTCAGTTGGATAAAGATGTTACATTCTTTTAAGTCGAATATTATGATTTCGCTGCCTAGTTATGAAAGTTGTTGGTTTTAAAAGATTAAGTTATGTTGTTGTTGGTTCATCCTAGTTTAAAGTGTTATGTATATTTTTTAAATGTCTTTATTTTAAGTTGAAATTGTAGCATCCTGATTTGGTTTTCGAAATTTTATAACACTGATTTTTATAATAATTGTTGGGTAGAATTGGGGTGTTACAAGTTGGTATCAGAGCAAGTCAGTCTGTCCGACCAAGTTGTCGACTCCTAGTTTTGTCTAAAAATCTAGTATTGTTAACTTGAGTTCTAACCATTGTTTATGATGTAGTGATAAGTTGAGATGGCTGGAAGGAATGAAGCTCCACTTGCTGCTGCTTTGATAGTGTAGATAATTCCTTGGTCAGTTTTAGTGGTTACTGATTCTTCTTATTTTGGATCCAATGGTTATTAATATCCTGTTGAGTACTCTTGGGTTTAGTGGTTACTAGACCTTGTTAAGATGAGTGGTAACTCTTTGCTTGTTTTTTGATCCAATTCTTGTCTGGCACATTTTTTGCAAGACTCATAAGGTCGGATGGTTACTCGTTACCTTCACTTGACCCCGACTGTTTGGTTAAACATTCTAATGGTTTTGGTTCAGAAAGGCATTTTTCCAGTTGATACTGGTATCCTTTTTAAATCTAATGTTCATTGGTATGCTCTCGAGTCTAGCGATTACTAGTCTTCTTAGATTGAGCTCAATAGTTACTGGTCTCGTTTTCCATGTCTAGTGGTTACTAGTCATTTTCGGTTAAGTTTAGTGTTTATTATCCTTCTCTGTTTCAAATCCAAAAAGCTCCCAAAAGCAGTCACCCGATGTTGATACACTTTGTCTCAATTCAGAGTGCAAATTTTTGAGTTCATTTTTGTATTCAATTCCCTTTTACCTTGTTGCTCGAAAGGCCGATGCCAATCTCGCTCCAGGTTCAAGAAGTTTGAATAGGAGCAGTTGTTATACCTAAAAATTTACCCTCTTCATTTCTAAACTATTTGGCTTATAATTTATTATCATGTGCATGCATATCATTGGTTCTATGGTTATGGGATCAAGGTATTTCTTCCAAGACTTGCTAGTTTACAAAAGGCATTTATTTTGTCGGTTGACGTGCTCCAAACGCTCTCCGAGATATTTATCATCGAGTAGTCGTATTATCTTCATTCCAAGTCCCCATGTTCTCGAACACGCCTTGAACGACAGAGAAAATCAAGTTTTCGCTGAATTTGGGACAATGTGAACTAAAAACAGCGTTTTTGTTGGTTCGAGCTTAGAAATTCATAACTTTTGATCAGGATACTTTTTCGAATTGATTCCTCAGGCATTGGATTTGTCTCCGTATTTTCTTCATTTCATATTTTCAAGCCCGAGGCCAATTATGTGCAGAAAGTCTCCAAATAATTTGATTTCTCTGAAGCGGTATTTGAATTCAATGATTGCTTATCTGATTCTCGAGCGATTGGAAATTTGTAACTTTCATTTGATTCAGTATTTTCAGTTGATTCTTCGAGGATAGTTACTGTCATTATTTTCTTATCATTTCTTGTGTTCGGATCGAAGGATAATTTTTTGTGAAGAAAACCTCTGGGAAATGTTATTCTTTGAAGATAATGTATTGAATTTAATTACTGGTCCGTTGTTACGCGAGCACTTCAAAATTCACAACTTCTGATTGGAATACTATTTTGGAGTGATTCTTGAAGCTTCAGAATCTTCTTATTATCTCCATCAACTTTCATGTTCGGCTCGAAAGCCAATTCTTTGAGGAGGATCTCCAAATGCGTGAGTACTTTTAAGAGAAACCGTGGGAAAATAATGAAAATCTGTGATTAACCGTACTTCCGCGGGCACTCAAAAATTCATAACTTCTGACTGGAATATCGTATTTGAAACGTTCTTTGGGAGAAAATTCCGTCTTTATGCCATCTTCAATTTGTATGTTCGGGAAGAGAGCTGATTCTTTTAGGAGAGTGCCCGAAAATTATGGGTTTATCAGAGAAATAATTGTGCTGAATCAGAATTTTAATTCACCGTTTCCGATATTGTAAAATTTGTATCTTATTCGATTTTTATTGTATCACGAGGGTTCTTTTGGCATAATTTCAAAAATCTTGTTAGCTCCGAATTTTCTTCAGACCCCGAGTTCGGATTTTGATCGGAGGATTTTTCGTTCTTGGCATTCTTTTAGAGTAGAACGGTAAAAATTCTAGCGAAAACGAAATAAGTTTTTCTGAGGCAGTGTCAGTGCATCTTCAAAAATTCATAACTTTCTCGTCGTTTATCTGTTTGAGTCTGCTCTTTTGGTAAAAGGTCACAAATTTCATAAGCTTCCATTTTTGTGTTGAGCTTGAGTCGAGATTTCGCATCGAACTCGATTTGGCATTTTCTTCTCATTTTTAAGTTGACACTGTCAAAATGAGGCCCAATCCAAATTCATATCTAAGGCCCAATTTTCCCATACTATATACTCTAAAATCAGATTGTTTCCTGATAATTCACACACTCTAAAAAACACCAAACTCTCTCTCTCTCTCTCTCTCTCTCTCTCTCTCTCTCTCTCTCTCTCTCTCTCTCTCTCTCTCTCTCTCTCTCTCTCTCTCTCTCTCTCTCTCTCTCTCTCTCTCTCTCTCTCTCTCTCTCTCTCTCTCTCGAGGATTAAACCAAGGTTCTATCATAATTTCTCAAGAACACAACAACAACTTCATCAATATTCAAGATCCAAAATCACAAAAATGTAAGGAACTTGACCCTTCTCCTCTCTCTCTCTCTCTCTCTCTCTCTCTCTCTCTCTCCTCTCTCTCTCTCTCTCTCTCTCTCTCTCTCTCTCTCTCTCTCTCTCTCTCTCTCTCTCACTCGCGCCGCCTTATCTCCCCCTCCGACCAGCCGCACACCGCCCTCCCTCCGACCGAAGAACCATCGCGATGCGGCCCTCCCTTCGCCACGTCCGTGATCACAGACTCCCTCCTCTGCCGCTTACGATTTCATTTTCGATTTCAATCCTATCCTTCGATTCTATGGTACCTTCCAATTCTTGATCGCAATTCTTGAATTAAGCACTTATTTGATTAATTGATTTTGTGATTAAAGTTATTAATTGATGATTGTTGATTTTGTGACTTTTTCCATTAGTTGATTTGTTGTTAATTGGTTAATTGATGAAATTTATGTGTGGAATAGGACATATATCCTTAGTTTAGTTATGTCCACGAGTTGTTTTGGCATAATAGAGGATTCATGAGATGTAGATTTGTTCAATTCTTGAGATGCATAATTAGTGTAGTTTAGGTGTTTGTGGAAATTCCTAAGAGGTGAATTTTGGTTAAAATTGAATTCTAAGAGTTGCATTGGTTTAGTTGGTGACATATAAGTGTAGATTTGGTTAGAACCTAATTAGATTAAGGCATGGGTGTGGTTTTTTAGAATTAAAGAATGCACAATTGTTGATAACTTGGAGATGGTGTTTACCATTAGAGTTTTAGCATAATTTAGGGAGCCTTTAAATTTGATTTTGATTGAGTTTTGGTGCATATTTTTGTTAGAAATTGTTGAAGTGCACATTCTTGAATTGATTGGAATTTAGTGCAACCTTATGAGTTGGTGTAATTTGATACCAAATTGTTGAATGATTCAATTCTTCCACACATAAAACCTTAATTTGATGGAAATTACATCAACACATAATTGATGGTTTTTTGCTCGGATTCAAAGCAACTATTTCATTCCTCTTGGTTACAACTTGTGCATACTTTTTAAGCGGTAATACTTGAACCGTTGAGCACTTTAGGTTGCCTTTTTCCATGTTTGAGTTTAATTTCGGATGGAATGCACAAAAATTCACACGGTTTCCCGGTTTTATAAGTAGCACTTGCGTTTGGAATTAATTCATGGGAACCATTTTTTGGAGTCCGTTGATACATTCGGAGCAAATGTGTAATTTTCAGGCGATTCTGTTCTGATGATTTTCATGCTTAATTTTCGAACATAACGCTTTTTAGCCGTTAGCAATGATTACTTTGAGTTTTAGCTTTCACTTGATGTATGTTTATGCTTTAGTGTTTGTTTGTGAATAATTGTGATTAGGTTTACTTGCTTTCGTTGCATTTCTTGGCTCGAATCATGTTATACGCGCAATGCTGCCCGAATTTCACTCTTATGCTTTCAATGCGCATTTGATTTCTATTTCTTCATGATTTAACATTAATTTGAATTGTGATGATAATGATTTCTTCCGATTTTGTTGCCTTGTTATTTCTAACATGTTTGTTGACTTATGCAAGGTACTTTGAGATAGTTTTCGATCACGTGATTATTGCTTGATTATGTGATTGAAAAGCATTCTTGTGACACTAGTTTGTTGTTCACATTCGCGTTCGATACGCATGGCTTATATTCTCATTCTTTGAGATGGTATTTTGTGTCACTTGTATAGATTGTTATCTTGTGCAGGTGCACTGTTTGTTTATACGGATGTGTGTAACACATATTTTGTATCATATTGTATTTTCGTATTACTTGTATGGATTGTTATCTTGTGCATGTACATTGTTTTGTTATATGGACGTGTCTGACACACGTTCTGTGTAATCTCGTATTTTCATATTTATTGCCTGGATTGTTATCTAGTACAGGTGTACTATTTAGTATTCGAAGGTATTCGATACACATTTTGTGTTGTGATTTATTTTCACATCACCGCTTTGAGGCATATTCCACACCGGATCTCTGATTATTTTGTTATTGATGGCAGTTGCTCGCGAATTATTTTGGGTTTCTTTTTCTATTGCTTAACATATACAGATTAATATCCATTTGGTATTCTCTCGTGCCTTTTTATCTTGCATTCTTTACTGCTTTCTAGATATCATGAGAAGTAAGAAATAAAGAGTGTGCGCTCGAAGTCCCTATTTAAAGACCTATAGCAGGCATTATGTACTTTTTTTCCTAATTGGTTTTGTATTGTGTGTTTACATTTTTTCCAAAGACCTCAAAAAAAGGCACCTCATTCCTATTCCCCATTATTAAGTCCTCAGGGAAGGGAAGGCGAGCAGAGGGTCCACAATCAACCCGCCATTTTAAGTCATATGTCATCCTTAGCTCGTGTGGTACGCTGACACTTTGGAGTGTGCTTACTCTTTTATCGAGACAGTAAAGTGGAAAAGGGATCAGTAATCAATCCCCATACTTTATTTTGAGCTCACGTTGGTCAACATTGATGCTCCATGTTTGTTCATATTATCTTCTATCTCCTACCTCGAATCTCGATATCTTGGTTATGTGCTTAGTCTC
Source organism: Vicia faba (assembly GCA_948472305.1). NCBI lineage: Eukaryota > Viridiplantae > Streptophyta > Magnoliopsida > Fabales > Fabaceae > Vicia > Vicia faba. The sequence continues at coordinate 1,386,055,848 of OX451739.1, forward strand.
TTTGGACATCACTTATTCCCTTCTATACTTCTTGACTCAGTGACATGATACCTTGTTTAAGAGTATCTTTCATGACCTCTTCTTTCCTAGATGACACGATATATATGGTCAGGAACATCCCTCATGCTACCTTGATGATGCGATATCTTGGTTAGGTGTCTCATTCCCCTATCATGCCTTGATGACATGATATCATGGTTAGGTTTCCCTCTCCTTTCCTACCTCGAGGACACAATATCAAGGGTTAGGTGTGTACTACTTGATTAAGTGGACACTTCTCAAGCGTTTGTTTTGCTTGCTTTCATGACTTAAGTACTTATTTTCTTGCATGATTCTTGTTTTGCATGTGTTCACATGCTCCCCATAGGATTATTATTTCTTTCTTGGATAAGATCGAATTAAGTAGACCCTAGGATGTTTATCCATGTATGCCAATATTAGGTAGGTTCTTTCCCTCCTTATTATAACCTTGGGGACACTTTTGCATGCCAACATTAGGGGTAGAACTAGATAGTTTCCCTTAGTTGTTTTCTTTTGCATATTAAGACTAAACCTTCTTTCCTTTATCAAATTCATAAAACACTTAAACAAAACTTAAATCCTTTTTCAAGGTAAAAACAATCCACCAATGCAAACCATTTTATCTTCGGACATTTTTCTTTTGAAAACAATTTCGACAAGGGTATGTTATTTCAAATTCAAGCGAGTTGCTAAGTGTGCGAGTGGCCGAGCATGAGTCTTTGATAAGCTGCAATGCCAAGCACGAATTGAAATTCTAATCACAAGGATGTGAAACGGTATTACTCATAAGACACATGCAACTAACCAAAACTTTTTAGGGGAACTATGAGTGCCTTGATCCCAATTGCACGGTCGGTGGTACGTAGGCACAAATGTTCACAACCGCGGCAGGGCACGACTAATAAAACCTTTTTTTGTAAATAATCCTCTACGTTCATGTATTCCCTATACAACCTAGCTTTAGATTTTTGACACACCCTTTATATTAGACAACAAGAGTGGATACCATAGAGTACTACGGGCAAGGGGGGTGCTAATACCTTCGCCTTGCGTAACAGACTTCCTTACCCGATCTCTTGGTCGTTTGATCGTGATTTCACCCTTCAGGTTTACTCGATGTTTACCTTTCTCTTTGGCGGGATAAAAACGTTCGATGGCGACTTCATTGTTTATTTCGATGATTTGTCCGGTTGCTTCAGAAATAAACTGAGATATATTCCAAAAAAATAACACATAATCAAATCAAATTAGTCAAGATTTAAAAACAATAGCACCTGTTGTACTAGACCAAGATGACATCTTCTTCGACATTTGGCTGAAACACTCATGACAGCAAAGTTGTTATGAAAGTTGACAAGAATATTGTAACATCTTGATCAACATCAGTATGTTTTAACAAAAATTATGTCAACGACAAAACCATAGAACTAACAATGGGGTTTTAAGGTTTGAGTCTCTAGAACTTACTCTTGGGGACACGTGTCTCAAAGGACAAATATCCTCATATCTTGATTCGCCTTGATCCTAGAATTAGGACTGCTTCATGGAGCATTTCGACTCTTCATTGTATGAATTGTTCTTATTGTTAGCCCTTCACTGAGTGGACATCGACCAATCCAGAATAAATTATAAAGTGTTCAACTAAAGGGTTGATTGAGAGTCAAAAGTGGACTAACTCATACTTAGTTTTAACTATAAAGTAATAAGTCAAAAACTGCCTCGCTCATATCTTTAAGAGTCCTTGTGAGTGGTTGAGTAAAATCATAAGAAGAAGAAGAAGAAAACAAACATGATCAACTACATAAGAACTACTCCCTCTGGTCATTATTATAAACAAAAAAAATTACCTTAAATCTTGGTCACTATTATAAACAAAAGTCATTAACT